>JAACJT020001873.1:0-13631 GCA_009936485.2 Gymnarchus niloticus | reverse complement strand
GGGGTGGTTTTCTTCCTTTTCACCCCCTTATGCTGTGTAGGTGGACATGGACACAACCACCCACCCAGTGTGGGAGGGATGGTGAATGTGGACACAACCACCCTGTTGATGGTTTGTGTCCATGTTAACCTGACCACCCCCATGCTGTGTAGGTGGCTAGTGGTACTAGAACAGCTTTCCTCTATCTGAGGAATATAGCTAAGATTTGAAAATGTTGTTCTTCAATGATACTGAAGGTAATTCCTTACTTAATTTCGTTGTACCTGTTACAATGACAATAAAGATATTCTGATTCTGAATTCATGCCTTTATCAGTTGTATATTGGATTATTGTATGGATTATTGTAATGCTGCTTACTGGATGTATCTTTCTGACTGGAGCTTGGAAGTTTGGTTAAAGTTGACAGTGTGGGATTAATATACATTGGTTTTCTGTTATGGCTCATGCTGACTAAAATACTAATCCTAAGACCTTGGGTAGCTACTCAGTCGTTGACTAGGCTATAGTCAGGTGTAGAGCTGGGTGGAAAGATTTTGGATGAACTGTTGTCAGTGCTGTTGGTTTGTAACAGTCAACTTAGGAGGGGGAAAAAAATAATCTTTAGCAGCTGCTATGTAGTTGCCACATTTGGATGGCGTGGTAAGACCGCAAAACAAATTTCTACAAATATAATTTGATTATAAAATTTCATGGAAACCTAGCTTGTTTTGTTGAGGTGGCTAATTCTGTGGCTAAAGGGTTAAATGAACTTGATATTTGGTCGCAACACATGATTTTCATATGGTGAGACGATTAGAGTGCCAATCTAGGATATCTTTCATGGGAAACCGTGTTTGTACTTTCATAGTGTGTAAATTAAATTGAATAAGTACTTTGAATAGATTCAAAGAATATTAATGCAATTTGAGCCGTTTCTGAAAGAAATGGCAGTTTGTACAATATCATGAGACAGTTATAGCATCTAATTTCATGCTGCCTATTACTAATGTGTAATTGTGTTTATAACTGTTTGAATCTATTTACCGGATGCCACTGTCAAGCAAAGAAAGCTGCATAGCCTTAGGCAGCATACCTTTCTCTGACCCTGCAGCAAGAGCAGAGTACCTTGCTAGGAAAATAGTTATTTAAAAAATATTAATGAAAACCATAAAGTAACATGAAGTACATATTGCTTGTGTGGTTGTTTTTATTACTGGAAGGAAATGTTTTTAATATTTGTCAATTTTATTAATGGAAAAAGTATAGGCTATTAATGGCATGATGTTACGTTACTATTTCAGCTACCAGAGCAGGAAACAGCAGGGAGAGATTGCATTTATCAAGTCTAGTGAGCTACCAGAGAGAGAAATAAACACAGGGGCTGCATCCCTGTGAGCAGTGGCAAGAGAAGGCAAAGGCCGTGTTAGACCTCACCCTGCCATCTCTAGAGTATTCAACCAAATTTGGTTGCTGTAGATTTAGCACAAGAGCAGCCAGAAAATTCAGGTCAAGCTGTGGTAGACGTCTGAATGAGGATTTTAATCCACCAGTGTCCTCTACACCGGAGAGGTAAGAGAAGGAATCCATCATCAGCAGAGGAACGTTGCAAGAGCTATTTATAGTTCGGTAATTTTAAGATCTGGTCTGAATCTTTTTAGTAAGGAACTTGCGTTCCATACTAAACATCTTGGGGAAATGAATTAAGAACTCTTGGTCTTACCACATGACATTTTTAAGGGCTATGTGCAGTGCATCTGGATAAAACGGTAAAATCATTTTTGTAATTGAATATGAATTTGTGTATACCACATTCTTTAGCTATTGCAGTTCAAACTTCTTTTTTGAAATACAAAAAAGTCTGTTAAATTCTTGTCATTGACCCACACGCTTGCGAAGCACGTTTCTGTGTCAGTAACGTGCTCTGGGCCAAATCCTGCTAAACGCAGCAATGAAATTTACAGGTTATCGTCACTGCATTGTTAGCTGGGGCTTTATCGATTATCTGGCGGTCTTTTTCAGGCAAGCCTGGACTTTTTAAGAGAGAGGGAATTCGTCTTATGTGGCCAGGTGCGACTCTCATCGAAAAGCATAGCTAAAGGTCTCGATGGAAAATCTTGACTAACCAGAGCCAAGTCGAGGCCTCAGACTTGGCTTAACCGACCATTTGCTAGCTGCTTAGAGTTGTCACGTAAGGTTCATTATATTGAGACTGTTTCCTGTACTTTATATTGTAGAGGACTATTCCGCAACATCTGCTTTAATAACTTGAGAAATATCAGGTTAGAACCATTGTCCCAAAGTCCCTGTGAGGTCAGGCTGTAGTTGGGGCTCTGGGATGTGAGGCCTTTGACCCCCAAGGCATTGCTTATAAATGATAACGTAACCAACTCTTGTCTCGGTATGCTCTCCTTGATGGAAACTTGGCTCAATCAGGATGACTACTTGGCGCTAAATAAGTGTCCCCTCCTGTCGTCAGCTTACATGCTCATAACTCCCCACCGTCGCTTACTCTTGTTGTCATTTATTGACCACCTGGGTCGTATAGCAGTTTAACAAAACAGTTTTCTGACTTCCTGTCTGATCTAGTTGTTAGTACTGACAAAGCTGTAATTGTTGGGGATTTGATTATGCACATGGAAAATGACTCTCATCCTTGCATTATGGCATTTGCCTCTCTGCTTAAATCTGTTGGTGTTGTGGAGAATGTAGTAGGGCCTACTCACTCAGGTAACCACACTCTAGACTTGATTCTTAACCACGGTATCCCTGTGGAGCACGTGTCTATTGTCCCTCAACCTTGCAATCTCAGATCACTCTCTACTAACATTTGAAATATTACTGAGATCTGCTACTCTACATGTCTCCAAAGCAAGCGTTAGTCGCATATTATTCTCACCTGTAGTTGCTATCATTAACAGGCTTCCCCTGGCATTCTCCCAGATTGGTAAGCCCACAAACGAATCTGAGCTCAAACAGGTATCGATCAATATAATTTATCACTCACTTTGTAGCAGTCTTGACTTGGTTGCTCCTCTTGGGAAGAAAGTGCTTAAAGAAATGTGCTTCTTGGTATACTGACTATACCTGTGAACTTGAAAATGCGTCAAGGAAATTAAGGCATAAATGGTACTGGTGAAATTTGGAGGTTTTGAAAATTGCACACAAAGATAATGTTTTAAAGTACAAGCAAGCCCTCATCGCAGCTAGATCCACATCTCTCTGCCGGCCGACAGATGACAACAAAAGTAACGGTAGATTCCTGTTTGATTCCGTGTCTAAACTAATTAGGAATCATTGTGGTGTAGCTTATACCTACAGATAGGTTGCAATCTCAAAAAAAAACAAAAGCAGTGACTTTGGCATTCTTCATTGGTAAAATAACTAAGATCAGGAAGATAATCCAAAGTAGTACCACTGCACAGATTGCTTCCAGAATCTGCTCGGTCCCCCTGTAGTGGATAGGAGTAATGCAGTAATGTTGGATTCTTTTACCTCTATAGGAGAATCTGAACTTAATATCTTTCTCCAAAACGGCTAGCTGCATGTTGGGGCCTATTCCTACAAGGCTTGTTAGAGAGATGGAGCAATCGGTAGTAGCTTACTAAACTTGATTATCCAAGATTTCATGATGAGTTATGTATTAAAATCACTAAAAGTAGCTGTTGTTAAGTCTGCTTTTAAGAAGCCTAAGCCTGATCCTAGCAATTTGGCAAACTATATGCCTGTCTCAAACCTTCCCTTCTTTAAAATCTTGGAGAAAATAGTAGCAAAACAATTGTGCTTGTTCCTACAGAGAAATGGCATAAATGAGGTATTTCAATCTGGGTTTACACAATGTTACAGTACTGAAACTAATGCAGTGAAAGTACCAAAGGACCTACTCGTGGCCTCCGATGGTGGTTATCTTTCTTTGCTGGCTGTCTTAGATCTCAGTGTGGCATTCGATACTATCGACCGTGACGTTCTCTTAAACTGACAGGGCAGGCTCTGTCCTGGCTATGGTCCTATCCTACTGACCGCTACCAGTTTGTTTACGTTAACAATAAATGCTCTGATTGTACTAGAGTTAGTTATGGTGTTCCAGAAGGATCTGTGTTGGGCCCACTGCTGTTCACCCTGTACATGCTGCCACTTGGTGACATAATTAGAAAATATGGTATTGATTCCCAGTCTTATGTTGATGACACACGACTATATGTATCAGCTAAACCTGGTGAATTGCCTCATCTGTTAATGATTGAAGGTTGTCTATTAGATATTAGGAGCTGGATGGCCAGAAATTTCTTGCTCCTAAATCAAGATAACACAAAGTAATGCTGCTTGGTCCTAGAGGGCTTCAAGTACAGATTGATGTAAAATATAATGGGTGCTCACTTAAACCAAGCACATTGGTTAGAAATCTTAGTGTCTTTGTTGACCCAGATCTGTCCTTAGATGCTCACATTAGGAATATCACTAAAGCAGCTTTTTTTCTATCTGAGGAATATAGCCAAGGTTTGGAAAACGTTGTCATTCAACAACGCACAGAAGCTAATTCGTGCTTTTATCGGCTCCGGATTGGATTATCGTAATGCTCTGTTTTCTGGATATGACTCCGGGTTGTTAGACTTTGGTTGGCGCAAAATGCTGCAGCAAGAGTGTTAACTGGAACTCTGAAGTTCGATCATATTAGTCCCCTATTGTCATGTTTACATTGGCTTCCTGTTAAGTCTCACACTGACTTTGAAGTACTATTACTAACCTATAAGGCCTTGCATGGTTTGGCTCCAGAATATGCTTCTCCCTTTTGTACTTTTTGCTGGTTTCGTTTTGACTATGCGGTTATTGATCGTTTCGCCCTTTGGATACCGTCGCCTTGGCTTGTGTGTATACGGTGTGTATGAGTTTGATCCGGTGACTGCCATTTTTGTTTTGCGTGTGATTTTGGTTCTGTGTGTTTTGCTAGGGAGTCAAGGAGAGGAATTGTCTTTTGTTTCCCTTTTGTTGTAAGTCAGGTATGTTTTGGGGTTTCATTTATTATTTTGGCCTGGGTCACTCCTGACGATATTTATCACCGGTGTAAAAGTCACATCTGTTATTGTCTGTCTGTTCACTTGTATATATTTAAAGTCACGATTAGCACGACCCACTTGTGTGCCATTGTAATTCATCATTTTCACATCCATTCTGTTACCCCCAGTCTCGGGTTGGGGTGTATCGTAACAATTTGGGGGCTAGAAGTTCCAGGTTCTGTACCAGCGTTTGGGGGTCTGTCCGTCTCGAGGTCTTGTCTCTGTGGTCTTTACCTTGTTGTTTGTCTGGTGTTGTAGTGGTTTTGTTTCAGAATGGCACAATTTGATTTGACAGCTTTTACCCTCTACGCCACCTTAGAGCAATAAGACCGCCGTCGTAAAGATGACCTTCTGTCGATAGTCGATTTCTTTAGTGTTTCTGTTCCCCGTACCAGCACAAAGAAAGTTTATTAAAGACCTCCTGCTTAGTGCTTTAGTAAGCCAAGGGATCCTCCCTGATCCTGTGGGTTCCCCGGGTGTTGTGCCACACCCAGAACAGATTCCTGAGGCGGCGGAGGCCGGCGATGGATCTAAAAATGGATCATGCATGGATCCCGGTGGTTCCCGGTCAAGAGGGGACACCCTACTGGCAATCCGGCTGGAGGAACTGTACCTCGAAATTCTGAGGCAGGAGTACCAGGCACAGCTTTTACGCTTGGGGGCTTTGGAAGTCGGGGCAGACAAGGAGATCACCTTGAAGAGGATGAGCGTGGGCCAGCAGAAGCCTGTGCCTCTCCCACGAAAGGTTAGTTCTCCAGTCGTCACACCACGTACTCCAACTGTCACCGGTCCCGCTGACAATCGCGGTGTTTATACAGCAATTGCTCCTCCCGTGCCTCAGCCTCGCTCTAGCAGCTTTCCTTCTGGTTCACCTGAGACAGGGAAGCAGGGGTTCGATGTGAGCCAGCACATCGGTTTAGTACCTGTGTTTCGGGAAAATGAGGTTGACGCCTACTTCCCTATATTTGAGCGTATTGGTATGACTTTGACCTGGCCCCGAAACCTTTGGTCTCTCCTGTTGCAATGCAGGTTAGTGGGGAAAGCCCAAGAAGTCTGTTCTGCACTTGCCTTGGAACAAAGTTTGGATTATGACGTGGTAAAGGCTACGGTATTAAAAGCGTACGAGTTGGTTCTGGAGGCATATCGGCAGAACTTTAGGAAGTTGGGTAAGTCCGCCAGCCACACTCGTGTGGCGTTTGCTCGGGGAAAGGCGGTACTGTTTGATAAGTGCTGTACTGCCAGTAGCGTTATGAACTTTGATCAGCTCAAGGAGCTGATCATGTTAGAAAAATTTAAGAACTGTGTGCCTGATCATGTGGCTGTATATTTAAACGAACAAGAGGTAACTTCTCTTGTGGAAGTTGCCACCCTCACTGATGAATTTGTCTTACCCCCAGTCTAGGGTTGGGGTGTAACAGAATGGATGTGAAAATAGTTTTATGGGTTGTCAGTGCCGTCACTCCCACTTTGCATGTTCTGTGTCATTGGAGTGCTGGCTTTCAAGGATTCCTCATGTCCCCTCCCTATAGTTCTATCAGGGCTCTTGCTATTTTATTTGCAATTATTCTGCCACTTTAAATTACTGCTCTGCTCATACACATTCTTTTTTTTTCCCCCCACACCCCCCTCTTTAGGGTGCTCCTTTCGGAGGTTTGGATTCAAGAGATCCCCTTATTATCTGCTGGCATACCATACCTTCTCTCCACTTCAGCTGCCTTCTGAACCACCGAACCTGCTCTGATCACTGGACTGCATCTTCGAATACCCTGTCGTCCTCCTGACTGTTACAACATTGTTCTTATTTAATTAAATTTGTCCAGCCCGAAGAGGATGGGCTTCCCCCTTGTGTCTGGTTCCTCCCAAGGACACTGTTGGCTTACTCCCTAGGGCCCCTGTAAAGCGCTTTGTGACAGTGCTGCTTGTTCATCATTCTCTTTCAGCTGTTCCCGTCAGGGCTCACCACAGTGGATCGACAGTCTCCTCCTGTCCTCCACATCCCACGCTGTCACACCAACCACCTGCATGTCCTCTCACCACATCCAGAAACCCCCTCTTTGGCCTTGCGCCTGCCTGGCGGCCCCATCCTCAGCATCTTACTCCCAGTCTGCCCCCCCCCCCATCTCGCTTCTGTGTATGTCCCAGCCAACACAGACCTGTTAAGTCTTCCCTGAACTCCACCTTAGTCTTCCTTTTTCAACTTCTGCCATTTGATCCTTGGCTTTGCCCTCACTCTCCTTCTCAAGTCAACCTACAGACCACCATCCTATGCTGCTTAACTACACATCACCACAGTCTCTAATCTCCTTCAGACTGACCCTCCTGCACAGGATATAATCCACTCATGTGCATCAGATTGTTCATGCTTTTTGAAAAATTCACTTCCTTCTGCATTCCTCCCCAGCTGAGATCCACCAGTCTCTCTACACTCTCCACCAAAACACTGATTCTTGCATGCACAGTACATTATACTGCTAACATTTGGAGGGAAGGAAGGTCAGTTACTACCCTGGTTCTAGGCACACCTTTCCCATGGCCAATGGTAGCCTGGTGGTTAGCCACCATTGACCCATTATGGAAATCTGTGTCAGCCAGCTCCTAGATTTGGAAAAAAATCAACCTCTCAGGGGATCCACTATAATGAAGCTTTGGGAATATACAAGCTAATTTAAAACACCTTGTGACCACATATAACCTTTTGGGATTATGCAGGAAGAACTGACATTGGCCAGTTACTGGAGCTGAGCACTCGGCCCATTATTGCAAGCCCCCAACAAATTTTTTTTTTTTTATATAGGATACTGCCATCCCAAGGAAGAACACTCCAAAGAATTTCCAAGAAACCTAATGCTCCTGGGGGGGGTTCTCCTCCCCAACTTTATGAACCTATAGCAGCATCCAAGGACATGGAGCTGATTGGGCACAAACACTGAAATCCAGGCCTGATTCAAGTAGCATTGATTTCACAACTGCACTGGCGGGTGGGGTGTGCTCTGACTAGAGCACACCCCACCCACCATACTTCAAGCCCATTAGTACCACAATAGGATCCTCCCTCATTAGGGAAGCCATTCCATCCAGAGAATGGAGTTCTGAAACTCAACCCTAGTGCAACCAAGTCACTATCAGGGTAAGCCTAAGGCCCCAAAACACTGGTCTCTACATTCTTTAGAGCAACACTGCCTGGTCAAGGCCTGACTAGGCTAAAAGGTAGCTTGCTTTCATTCATGAGCAATGCTTACTCAGTGCAACAATTAAGCAGGCCTAAACACATAGCTTCTCCTAAACCAGCAATAAAAAAAAATGCAGCTCCACTTATGGATAGCCTATGCCCTTGTCAAAGGTTCTAGGCACTCAGTGTCACTTTGCCTCCATGTTATACCATCATTAACACTCAGCCACACTAGAGAAACCAACACATACAAAAACAGCCACATCAGGCCTTACAGCTGCTTACCTTTGTACTCAAGGTACCCTCACAGAGTAGTGACCACACTGTCATTGACATCAGCCAGAGGGACACAGTAGTCACAACTGAGGTCAAGGTGCTTTATTTTCAAGACAGGCAAGCAAATTACATGGCACACCAGTATGGTATGTTATAGGCTCGCCCAGTCACACTACCTGTTTATCCTGTCTCACAGCACTATATAGCATCAAGTCCTATCATGAAACAGCCTGAGGGATTATGAACTAGAGAAAGCCAAGGGAAAGAGCCAATGTCCCTTGGCATTCCACTGGGTAGAGGCAGTTTGGGGATTTTGTGCCACAACTATACATTGCATGATACTGACAAGCTGTTGACCTGCTGTCTTTACAGACCCAGTGCCATCTGTCATCACAGAAGGTAGTGTACCTCAATAAGCTGAGGACACAGCATGTAGACATGTAACCTGTGGAAAGCTTGACAGTCATTAACTTGGCATACACACCCCAGGTCCTGGGGGCAACAGTACCTGCATGTCCTGACTGGTAGCACAAGGAAACCAACTAGTCACCATGGAAAGGCATATTTGAACCTTGCCACACCAAATGGACTTTGATTCAGCTAAAACCTGGGCATGTAGACACCAATGAAGCCACAGTGCACAAGATGTTGAGGGCAAACTATGGTACCAAATTGTAAATCAAGACATCAGCATGTCGTCTTGTTGGTCATGTGCATGCACATCATGACCAACAAGACATTTGATCCCAGAAGGTACCCATCACACTGCCATTTCTCCAATGGATGAACACTCAAGACTACCCTGGCTAATGATTGAGGCTAAAATCCTTACCTGCTCCTCCACCCTGACAGACAACTACATTTTACCACCTACCATTCCCTCCCTAAACTACATCAAGACCATGACAAACAGCTGCTTTATTCCCTTCATACAGCACACACCCCCTTACCAACACTAATTAACCAACAAGCTATATGTAGCTTTGAGGACCCATTGAACTGATTTACCTGTTACACACTTAACCTGAACAGTACTTGAAACTCACTGCATCATGTCCTGTCCCACCCTTGAACACTGCATTACACCAGGCCCCAAACCACAATTACTGCTCCACAAAGCCCATATTATGGCCTGGTAAAAGGACAACACTACACCCAGCCACAGGACACCTGATATTCAAGTATACACTTCCACAAGGACTCAGCCTGACAGTGTCATCCCCCCCAAAACATCCCTCTACACAACCAAGTACTGGACCTGACTACTGCCTGGTAGACAGGCTCTACAAACCCTCAGGGACCCCATTCACACCACCTTCTGTGGCTCATACACTAAGCAAAACTAGTTAGAGCACCCTACATAATCCTAGGCCAAGAGCCCCACCCACCCCAAGTATCCTATCACAGGAAGAACCTTCCTCCTCTATGGTAGCTACTAGCCACAAACTTCACACAAATGACAGCACCATATTGTACTCCAGGCACCAGTAGGCCACCACCACACCTACAGGGACACAACACAGCATACATGACCATAACATCAACATTGCTCAATTCAAAGTAACCCCTCCAGTTTAGCTGTCCCGAGCCACCAAACCTGCTCACTATTACATCCTCCAGTACCTTCTGTTACAATACATGCCAATGCTAGACAGGGGAAGGTAACAGAACAGATGTAGACAGTGAATCACAATGGCACAAATGGGTAGTGATAACAGTAACTACATTTACTGGTGGACAGGTTACTTTGACACCAGTGATAAATATCATCAGGAGTGACCCAGACCAAAAGAAAACGAATCCCCAAAGCTCACCTGACCTACAACAAAAGGGAAAAGACAATTCCTCCCTATAAACAAAGCCACAGGTTTAAAAAAAAAAAAAAAAAGGCAGTCACCCACTACACACCGGATCAAACTTGTACACAAACCAAGGCGATGGTATCCAAAGGGTGAAAATACCGTAAACAAAAAACCAGGCAGAAAAAACCAGCAAAAGTACAAAGGGAGAAGCGATAGTCAGAAAAACCACAGTCATACACAAATCAAGAATAGCGAAGCTGGAGAGTTGTTCGATGGCAGTGCTTTTCAAAACGGGAACCCAGAAGTGATGAACTGTTCGGAACGAAGAGGGGCGATGTGGGCGGGGTCATGGAGTCAGAATGGATGTATGGAGGGCAGACTGGAGAGACGAATGATAGGCAGGCAGACCTGGAACAAAAAAAAAAAAACACCCCAGAAAATCCCACAGCATGCAACACCTCTTGTACAACATTGCTACATGTTTGTATTCATGAATTTGTCCAGCCCACAATCAGCCAGAGGGAAATGCACTTCCATCTTCAGTCTGGTTTCTTTTCAGGTACTTTCTCCTTACCATTCACCGTTGCCTTACTCTGGGGACCATGGGCCACACAAAGCACTTCATAATGCTACTCATTAAAGCTACCATACAAGACCACCACAACACATTCTAACTAATGGCTCAGCCACCCACTGGCTCAGTCTCAAGCCCCACATATATACACACTCAGATGTCAGTCCCACCACCACACACAGCTAATGCTTCCCAAGCTATTTGGATATATTGCCAACACATCTTTTAAAGTGTGCATTATGGCCAAGCAGAGCACTACTACATCAAGCCAGCAACAAGAGGCAAATGGGGGGGGGGGGGTGATTCTGCAGGAACAAACCCCAGGAGCAGCCACACTCAACCCAGAGGCCCATCCTCCCCTGGCTACCACAACTTCATTTATACAAATAACAGGATATTGGAGGATTGTCTGCCAGTCAGGATCATGGCTCAGAAGGCACCAAGTCACTCAGGATGGACAGATCAGGACACATAGGCCAGCACACAATACAGCAATCTCTTCAATCTGAACCTCTGAAAGGAGCACACCTGCAGAGAGGGGGTGGGGGAGAGGACACCTAAGCAGAGCAGCAAATTTACAGAATTCTTCCAATAAAGAGACCAATAGTCCCAGAATAACCATGATGCATGAGGACTCTAACAGCACTCCAATACACAGCAACATGTAGCAGGAGTGACAGCACCCACAGAACACTTCATCCAAGTCAGTACCACTGATCCCCACCCACATCTACCTCAGCCTATAGCTGAGGCAGGGAACAACTAGCTACCAAACTACACTAAATGTAGTAAGCCTATACTTAGAGTTACTCCCACACTGCTGCCAGAGCCCTGTTCCTCACCTGCAGGAGGAGACACTCAAGCCCAATGTCACTTCTCACTCTTGGGGGGGAAAAAAAAAAAAAAAAATTTACCTGCCCCCTGAAAAAGTAGACCTGGGGGGGATGCTATTGAAACAAAAGATCAGACATTCTGGAGCCTTATACCTTAAGCATGCAACACTCATGTCAGCCAGTGCACAGGCAGGCATCTCGGCAACCTAAACCTCCAAAAAAAAAAAAAGCCAGAAAGGGGGAGCAGCGTGGGCAATTGACAAGTATACCACCACAATTGCAGCTACTGAAACGCAGTTGGCCAAGTATAACGGACAAACCAGTGTCCACAACCAGTTCCTGAAACCAAAGGCAATGGCACCGATCCCCACCCAGCAACCACACAAGGTTGCTAGAAGTTACACATCAACAGCATACTCTACAACTGCTGTAGACATAACCAAGTGTTCAGGTATTTAAATGCTGTCAATGGCACACTAGTGAAGGACATTCACAAGCATATACAGTCCCACCTCTAAGCCCAAACAGAAGTTTAACACCACACATCTCAATTTCTCACAGCCACCAAACCTCAGGTGGCTCTTTCATCCTGGAAAGAGCTACATTTAAGCCATACACCCTCATTCAATGCACTACACCTCACCCTTAAAGGTGAAAGCACAAACAAAACAGCATTCATGCTTCAACACAAGCTCACACCTGCCTTTTTGCCAATACCATCAACACTCAAGTCTCTCAGCCAACTTCACACCTTCAATACCAAATCAGAAGCTATTGCATACTACTTAGCTGCTTTACACCAACCCATTGTGTTTAAAATGGCAACCCAAACCACAAGCTCATTTCTACGCCACACATCCAAATAGGAAACCAGTTACACCCACAACTTGCAAGAAGCCCATTACAGAGCCTCACATTCACATCTACAATCAAGCAAACCCTTTACCACAACCTACTTTCCACACAACTCCATTGACATACGGCACACAACTGCTATGGCCAAGCCATTTCCCCAGGCCCACACCAATAAATTGACACCACACTACCAACAGGGCCCCTTTTAACAAGTGCCCTTCCCTTCACAAGGGACAGGAGGAACCACAACTCCACACCACAGAGCAACAGCACCACAACAAACACTCCCCTACACTATGATCCAACCTCAAGCTTCAATACTCCCCCCACTCAGTATCACTAGTCAATAAGTCTAACCTCACCTTTACAGTCCAGCCTGCAAAGCCTTCCATGCAATCACCACACCCTGCCTTCATTGCTTTTACTGCTACCATTAACTGACAAGCCATCACTCCACCTTCAAACAGCAGGGAACATTCAAATGAGAATCAGCCTCTGCATTCTGCACAGAGGCACCATTAGCAGCTACCTCACTCTGCTCAGCTTAACCAACAACCTCAATGAAATCAACAAAATCACAAGGCTTTCACCAGTATTTGTATTCTATGACAAGATCTCATTAACACCACTTGTGGGGGGTGAGGGAAGGATGGCTGGAGTCTCCTGCTTTGCTCTTACCGCTTGGCAGGTGTGTCTTGTTACTGAAGCACATTTGCAACAAAAGGCCTTAATTGGTTAAAGAGATTTCAACATGTCTTCCAAAGGGTTTTCATACAAAAAAAATCACATGAGAATCCCCTATAAGGGCAGGCAGTTGGCTCTGTGGGTTTGTTCTCTCCAGTCATAATCAAAAGGTCTTGGGTTCAAGTCCTGCAGCCAGCCACAGTATCCCTATCACTATTAGGCTCTCAAGTGGGGCTGTTAATCTTAATTGCTCTAGCTCACTCTCAACTTGAAGAGTGAGATGGGAAGACTACAAACTTCACCCCCAAAGTGATAGACAGAGTGCAACTCCATTATGAAAAATGTCACTTGCTAAAACATTGTTCAGAAATACATCATTATGAAAAGTTTGAACTTTATTATGAAAT
>JAACJT020001872.1:0-13634 GCA_009936485.2 Gymnarchus niloticus | reverse complement strand
TGTGTGTTGTTGGAGTGCTGGCATTCAAGGATTCCTCATGCCTGTGTCCCCATTAGTCTCTCCCTCATAGTTATGCTGCCATATATAGTCATGTCAGGGCCCTTGTTATTTTGTTTAATTTTTTATTACTCATTATTCTGCCACCTTAAATCACTGCTCTACTCATACATATTCTCTTTCGCCTGTGCCCCCTTCTTATGGGGTGCTTCCTTTGGAGGCTCGGATTCAAGAGATCTTCATATCATCTGTTGGCCTACAGCGCCCTCTCTCCACTTCAGCTGTCCTGTTTGACCAGCTTGCTGCCTTCTGAGCCACTGAGCTTGCTCTGATCACTGGACTGCAACCTACAAGACCCTGCTGTCCCCCAGACTGATACAAGACTTGCTCTTTTGTATCTATTGTTCTGATTTGTATTCATTAATTTGTCCTGCTGGGTGCTGGCCTGAGGAGAATGGGCTTCCCCTTTGAGTCTGGTTCCTCCCAAGGTTTCTTCCTTCTGAGGGAGTTTTTCCTTGGAACTGTTGCCTTTGGCTTATTCTCTGGGGACTGTGGGCCCGGGACTATGTAAAGCGCTTTGTGACAATGCTTCGTGTTAAAAGCCCTATATAAATAAAATTTTATTGAATTGAGTTGAAAGAGGTTGTCAATATATTCAGAGATTGTAAACATGCTAATTTTATTACTTTTAATATATCCATGCCTCTGTAGCTGAGTAATATTCTGAAAAGCAGACTGGGCTACCTTTCCATTTTGATTATAAGTTGTATATTTTTTTGATAACTTGTTATAAATGTTATACTATATTCTACCTGTATTTTGTTTTCAGTTGTTATGGTCAGTCTTTTTTGTCTTTCTGTTTGGCCCTGTTGGTTCTCTTGTGGAACTACCAGTCAATTACCAATTAAGAGGCAATTAGCTTATTTGTGTTTTGTTCTGTGTCTGACTGGCTGATCCGCCCTGATTGGCACCTGACTTGTATTTTCCTCAAACTACAGGTGAAATAAAAGGAAGACCAGCGGGAGAAAGAAAAATTTTTAGGTGCAGTTAAAAAGCTGTGTGGTGTTTGGGGTAGTTTTGAACTGTGTTATTAGTTGGGTTTAGGTCTTTTTTTTGTGTGTTTTTACCTCTGTTTGGAATTGTCAGTTTGTTTCAATGATTGTTGTTTGTTTTGTTATCTATTGTAGTGTAGTAAGTTAGCTTGCCAGAGCCTTTTTTTTTTTGGCACTGCCTTTTTTTTTTTTAAATGGGATTTCAGATAACTAGCTAGTTTTTTTTGGGGGTTTTGGTGATTTTTGTTTTAGAAGGGGCACTTTCAAATACATATCATTGATAGTACATATGATCATAATTTATAATATAGTTACACTGATCACAGCAAGGGTGTGCTTTTTCACACAGGCGAAAGAGACCCGGACGGACACATTGTTTTAATATTAATGTTCCCTGGGTTGGGTCGTAACATTAAATGGAGGGGCTTGTCCGGGATCTTTTGTTTTAGTTTGTAGTAAAGGTTTGGCACTCTTTGGCTGTTTGTTGCGGTTGGTGTGTCTGCTATTGCTGTTTTGCTTTGCCTTGTATAGTGTAGTGTGCTAGGGCTAGCGGTTGGGTTGTAACAGTGATTATTATTTTTTTTTTTTTTTAAATACACAATGTCATTTGTCCACAGAAGACCGTATCATCCCCTAGCAAGCTAAACTGTATTAATGAATGGGCTCACATTCGCGAGGTGGTGCTAATCTTTATAATAGAGGGCATAAAAGAAAAATTTAACCTTTCTACTATTTGGAAAATAGTGTCACTTTGCAAAAACAAGAGACTGTGCCATCCTTAAAAAAATTCACTGGTCAAAATTACTTTGGTTACCTATAGTTACACTTAAAACTATATGCAAAACTAGTCTACACCTATGCCAGCTCACGTAGGCCCTAACAACCTCATTGGCTATAACTACAGGACATATTAATGTTGAAATGTACATGCAGATGAACAGTAAAGCCAATATGAAAAGGACTGTGTGTAATAGAGTAATTGGATCAATTTAGGAGAGAAGTACGGTGCCTCCTCTTACATAGTCATAGGGGTTTGGGTCCTGATTCTGGGTGGATTCTGGAACAGGCACCTCGCAGTCAGGGCTGTAGTGTTCACAGTAGTCAAAGGCCACACGGTGGTCAGCTGCAATCATCAGCTGCTGGATATCTCCCTGCAAATGACAACACCAAAACAATGCAGTGAAACATCATTTTGACAGAGCTGACTCCTTTATTTCCAACTCCGAATCTATGATGCATCTAAATCCCCAGAGATGCAACATTTGTACTTCTAAATATGGCTTCATATCAGCACAACAGAAATTTATTGACAATGGACATTGAGATCATACATGATAAAGCAACTCCAAACATTCCACACAGGAGTCTGTAGGGGATGGAAAAGTATTACAAATCTTTAAAAGGCTGGATGAAGACCACAATTCTGAGAAATGTATAAAGAAAATAATCACAGTGGGTGGGTAGTTTACAACAGATGGGAATGAGGGAACCTCGAGTAATAAATTCTATTGTGTATGCTCTGTTATTCATTGTTTGAACAGCACAGAAATACCACAGAACCACACTGCAAAGGGGCAAGCAGGTGAAGTACTTGAGAAATCAAGCACTCACACATTTCACATGCAAAACCCAAAGTCAACAAATCAGTATTGACCTGTATATGTTATTATTTCTAGTTTCTAGCATGATTTAAATATATTTCATATATTCAGTCATTGGAAATTGCAAAGCAAGAGATAGGAGAGGCAGAATAATGACCACCAAAAGGAAGAAGCAGAGTGTAAACAATTCAGGTCATGGAGAAGATAAATACAAGAAATTGTAGGAAAAAAGATACATCCCTCCTCCAAACCACTTTATCCTATTCAGGGTCAGCCTAGGACACCCCAGAGGAAGTACCAAGCCATTGCAGGGCACAGTCACCCACTACAAATAATTTAGACATGGCAATTAGACTACAACACGTCTTTAGACTGCAGGAGGAAACCCACAAAGTATGGGGACAACATGCAAAATCCACGCGCACAAAGTGTAAGTGGAATTCAAACCCCCAAATCCTGAAGTAGGAGACAACAATGCTAACAACTGAGCCATCATGCCAGGAAAAAGTATATAATCTCTGATAGTACAGTCTCTGATAATATAGCCTTTGATAATCCCCAAATCACTGCTTCCTAAACAGTATTGATGTATTTCTCCCAAAAACAATAACTCTGAAGACTTAAGTAGTTACACCAAAGGCATTTACTCACACAGATTATGCCATGGTTTTATTTTTGTTACTTTCTGAATTTCATGTGTTAATGCAAGGAGTATCTTAACCCAAGACCATACTTGCAACAGAGAATTTGTAAAGATTCTGCTGGTGATTCCAGGAGGGATTTGAGTTGAAGTTGATTAAATCAAACTGCCAAAGGCACTAACTTATTTTTAACGTAATTACTCAAAAATAAAAAATGCTAATTTTATTGATAATTCTTTCTTGCTTGGTATTATATCTCTGAAATAATCCCAAATTATTTTACAAAAATAAATAAATAAATACAAATAGCCTAAATCTTCTTTTTCACAATTTCAAAAAAATTACAAAGGCACCTCATGGCTCTAAACAGCTAAAAAAACAGTTAAACCATACAAACTGTACAATTTGTTTAGTAGAGACTTCAAAGCTGATGTGACACATAAAGTCTGGAAATTCAATTACTCTGCCTTTAAAATTGTACTTGTTTCACAGGGCAATCGGATGGCTGAAAATCTGACCTCAGACATTCTTTCTTGTGCTTGGTATTTTTGGCTGGTGTTTCATGCAAGCTGAATGGCAGCATCCCCAATCCAGTCATCACATCAGAGAAAAGTCAGAAGGCCATCTCCCCATATCCCGACTGAGAAGCATGATGGTTCTTTAGAGTGATGGAAACTTAAAAATTAAATCCATCTGAGATTGTGAAGTTTACCTGTGAGGCCAGATTTAACAGCAGTTATGAACTGGGATATGGTTCACAAATCTTCCTTTGTTTTGTCAGAGTGATGCTAAAAATGTTAACACAGACACCAAACCAGAGTATTTATTTTATGAACACTGCATCTTTAAAACACAAAAATGACAAGAAGAAGGTAACAGGGTCCATCCATCTTCCTCCTAATCTAATACAGGGTCGAGAAACAGTCTGAGAGTGTGTCCCATAATGCCAGGCAGCACAGGGACACCGTGAATGGAATGACAGTCCAGCGCAGGGCACACACAATGGTCAATTTATAAATGCCAGTACTCCCCAATCCATGTCTTTGAACTTCATGAAAGAGAACAGAACATCTGGAGGAAATTGGCACAACACAGAGGGATACGACATAAAGTACACACATAAAGTAGTGGGATTCAAACCCCATACATGGCAATGAAAACACAGAAGCATTTGAAAGTGGATACACTTATCTCACCAGTGGCCCTCATCTTAATAATTGTGAATATTCCATGATTTAACAATAGAGGGCACCAAATGGCAAATTGCTGCAGAGTACAGTGCAATTCATCAGGAAATCCCTATTACTATTTCAACCCCCCATCATGCACTCAGACCTGCTGGTTCTTGGTTAAATGCTTTGACAAACATATTTGCAGATGTATTGACTTCATAACAAAAAATACTATGTATAAGGATATATATTTAGTGTTTTTTCCCCTGAGCAAAAGGTGGTGTTTGCACAAACACACGGTTCATACCAGTATAAGTTTGATTATAAGCAATTTTTAATGAAATTGCCTGTCTCTAAATGCATCATCAAATTCCAATGTTGGTATCAAGTTTTTCTTTATTTTCCAGTTTTTCAAATGAGTTCATACTTCTCCCTGTTAAATTTCTGCTAGGGTTAGTTGAGTATCAGCAAAAGACCCCAAAGGCCTTAAGCATTTCACTGGAATCTGTGCGGCTGGCACAATACCAAGGCTCTTGCAGTGGAACAGTCACCCCAGTTTTCCCCAAAAACTGCGCTAACAAGCAACATCTGCTCTATCTTCCTTTTTAATATTAACAGATTCCACCCATTTTCTCCTAGCCTGCTCCACCCAAGCTGTTCATCCACACTACATTAACCCTTTCAAGCATGGCTGAGACTGGCAGGAGGCAGAATTACAAAAATAATCTGAACTGATTTTACTCCAGTTGTCTTTTTTATTAAAAAGATGCATATATTGTACTGCATGTATTTGAGTGTTTCAATATAAGTAACTTAGTAGGTCTGACAGAATAAGTCTGACAGTGAATCACAAGTGAAACCTTTCCTCCTTTTGGGGCAACATCCCCTAAAGAGAATTCCATGCAATTTTTAACTTGAAAAGGATCCATAAAGTAGATAATGGAATTTAAGTAGTGGTCCACTGTAGTAAGCACGATATATGAAAGGGTTAAGCTCATATTGCACCATTCAAACATGCATTGCTGCCTACTTGACTTTCCCTCTACATCATCAATGTTTACATGTTTACAGTGCAACCACAATGCTTTTAACAGGTAGAGGCTAAAACTAGGATTCAAAATAAGTGCAAAATGAAGACTGTGCCTACTGAAAAATGTGCAGGCATTGACATTCTTCTCATTTATTTGAAAACAATGCTGCTTCAGCACAAGATGCCTCTCAGTTGTCAGTAGTTACTAATGGTATGAAAGCAAAATGCCTGGATATTGACCATAATTATAACAGATAACTCAGGGTCAGCCATACCCCAGAACTGCATGCACCCTTCCTGCCCTTCCTGGAATGTCAGCACCAAGTCGACGGTCCCTGAGGATTATGTACCGTCTGGTAGGCCCACACGCCAGCGTCACCATACCAACTGGACAATGTTTGGATTTGGCAAACGCAGCAAGGCACAAGTGTCCTCTTTTACCAAGGGACCCGACGCAGAGTATTCATTCCCTGTCCTCTCCCACCATCAACTGCTTAAAACCAAACAGGAGGCCTTTGAGAATCTGAAGCGAGAGAGAGGGCAATGAAAGACCTTATTGTCTCGTCATGGCTGTTTGTCGTGTTGTAGGTGGTGAGTCAGTGGCCAGCTCCCTCAGGCCTCTTGAGGGAAGTGCTACCTGGGACCTAGCAGCCGTGTCCTACTTTACAGATGTGGGGAGTGGAACGCTCAGACAACACCCTGAGAAGCAGCACGTTTCCCGCAGCACGGGGCATTGGCACCTTACACCCCTGTGGTGTTCTACGGCACAAGAACACACTTCAGGAGTCTTGTCAGTTTTTCTAATACTCATCCCAATATGACGCATAGTGCTGGCAGTAGCTGACTGTCTTCTGCCCTTTCTCATATCCCGAAAACCAAGACTCAAATTTGGCCATGTGCTGTTTCAGCTTCTCCAAGAAGATGCACTGGATCACATATCTTCTATTCCAGAGCTGTAACAACAGCCTAGCCTGGTTCTGTGCAATGGACACATATTAATTCAATCCAATTTCAATTTTATTTGTATAGCACTTTTAACAAAGAGCATTTTCATCCCCGTGGATGTAACCTAAGGACAACAGTGGCAAGAAAGAACTCCCTCAGGAGAAGAAGACACCTTGGGAGGAACCAGACTTGAGGGGGAAACCCATCCTCCTCTGGCCGGCCCCAGGTAGGACAATTTTATACAATGGAGAATGATGTACAGCAGACAGAGGATAGAACAAAAGAGATAGGCAACAGCATACTAAAGGAGACAGGCAGGTATTCAAGTTCATGGGCAGGTTTGATGGCTTAGATATTAATGAGCTGGCAGGATGGAGAAGTGGGAGAGAGGGAGGACACAGGCAGGCCAGCAGACAAACAGGGGGATCTCTTGAATTCGGACCTGTAGCCAAAATACAAACACTAAGGCCTGCCAAAGTTCAAGGTAGCAAGGCATGCAGAGGTCTAGCCTTTGCAATCTGTAATCTCCAACCAGAATAACAATTCTCAGCTTCCTGTAGTGCTCAAGAGCCACGTGAGCTTGGAACCAAGTTCTGCAGCAAAGCCAGCCAGCAGCATGTGACATCTTAAACTGTGAGGAGACATCCAATCAGAAGACTATGCAGTTTAAGCACCTCGGATGATTCTGCAATAATTCAATCAATATTTGCACAATTATTTTACTTTTACTGTTTTTTCATGAGTCCCGCCAGCCATCATCCATAACTGCTGATTGAGTACAGGATCGCAGTGAGAATACTTTTATGTTAATGAACCTTTCTAAATTCCAGCTGTGAACGGATGCACACCTGCATCGGAGAGTGCAAAGGGGAGGCCAGCCAGGTGGGCTGTGTGAGGGTGTGATAGACAAAGACTCTCTCTTTAGTCTTGGATCTGGTTCCACACATCAGGCATTCTCCTTCTACATACAGACGCTATTATATAACATTCTCACACTCTACTTTCCATTGCTTTAATAGAACTCATATCAGAAATAGGTAGATGGAAGGCATTGCATGTTGATCTTGGCAAAGACAAAAAATATAAAATGTAATCTTTAACACTCAACAGCAGTTGAATGTAAGGCTAATATTGCGGTCTGGAGCATTTGCCCTCTTTTTGAGCACTGCCTAAAAAATCCCCTATCCCCAGACTGGGTTCCATTCTGCATAATATCTTGCAGCACATTGGCTCAGTCCAAGCATTGTGTCAGTGTCTGGAGGGAGGGGACATCACTCTGTCCAGAGCGCAGACCAAGATGCTGGTCACCTCCACCTCTCACACCTTTGGTGCAACCTGGCTATGCTAATGCACAGCAAGCTCTACCTCTTAGTCATCCACTTTCACTGACAGCAACCCCTGCAAACTACAGCCTTCCTCTCGTTTTACAGTATATTTCCTGTTACATTTCCACAACTTCCACAACTGCATGGAGCCAAATCGTCAGTAAGTCAATACAAGATAACTCCAAGCAAAAACTGACTCCACTAAGCAACCCTTGCATGCAATGATTCAGTCATTCTTGTTTGAACGCTTCAGTGCTTGAGTTCTGAGAACTGACTGAAAAAAACACTGTTCACCAAATTTCAAAATCTTCAAGATATTAAGGCGGCAGGGAGACACAGAAGCACACCATTAAATGTGACTTTTAGCATTCTTCTAGTTCCATAAGCATACCATCATACTGAGAAGTACAGATTGCCATCTCCAGTACCGAGGGGTCAATAGGCCATTGATGACATTGGGGGGACACTGAGACAACATATCCAGAAGGCATTTCCTGTTTATTACAGTACTTTGTTTTGGCTGTCAAACAAGGAGTGATTATCCCATCCCCTACCCAACTCTTGTAAACACGTAAAGGCAGGACAATGCATTTATTGGGACCTTAACTTCTCTCTAGCTTTCCAAAAGATTTTCATTAGTTTTAATGTTCTTTCCTGCCTCTAACATGCCTACGATTTTTGTTGTCAGAGGCTAAACAGATTGAAATAGCAAAGTTATCGAGGTGTACTCATGCATTGGACATGATCTGACTACAAACACACTAACCAAAAATCCCAGTAAACAGAAAGACAGCGATTCACCATGCAAATCGAATCAATTAAAAACCACAACATTTTCACTATACATTACTGCAGAACAAAGCAATAGGATGCTGAGGAGTGTGCAATGAAACCCTGATTAACCACAAACATTTGAAGTTCTTCATGTCACAAGCCAAATCCTTACAGCACTTCTGAGCAGTAAAACAATGCATTTCTTTGGAACACATCATGGAAAATTGCCCAGAATCATAATTCATAATTCTTTTTGAATATGACAAAAGGGTTCTTTAAACCACAGGAACATGTTGTGATCTTCCCCTCTCCTTGTTTCATTTTATCTTGGTTCTCTTCTTTGACCTACACATTACTTACTGTCTTCACTGTCTATAATTCTGTTCTGCCATTCATAAATCTGACAACATTTATGACAACAGTGAGCAGGAAATTTTATCCTCAAATTATATATCATCATCTATTTTTGTGCAGGTCCTAGTTTGTCATGTGTGCCTTTTTACTGCATTCAATCCTGATTTATTATTATTATTATTATTATTATTATTATTTTGTTAAGGAAAAAGTCAATCCAAACCATCTAAATATCTGATATATAGTTTTACTTTAATTCATCTGCAGTAAAAACTGAAGCAAAAAGCTTCTCTCAGAACAAGTGACTCAAACAGCAACAGCAGGAAAAAAGTCTGAGCTGCCAAATATTTAAAGTCTTTTTAAAGTCTTTCAAAAATGCAAGTCAGGCGATTACTTTGAAGGCTATTCCCATATTAAGTGCTGCCTCATATTTCATTTAAGTACATTTTAAAAAACGGAATCCAAGACATTACAGGACCCAAAATGAATTGTGCCGTAGAGCCAATAAATCACATTGGTTCTAGCTTCTTATATGCTTGTTTTAAAATCTATAATCAGGTTGACCAGTCCAGGGAACAAAAAGGACAGAGGTTCATTAATAACTGAAGAAGTTTGTGGGGGCAGGATTGCAGAGGACAAAAAGTGGAAACTATGTGGAATATTCTCCAGTTTCAGCTGGCACAAGCCCTCTCAGCTTCCAGCAGGCAGCCACAGGGGCAGAACCTGACAATTTCTAGAACGCGTCTGCTTGTTCCTACTGTGGATGCTTCCCTTATAAGGACTCAAAAAAGGTCAACTGCATAAGCGGCTTGTCCTAAAGTCCTTCTTCTGGCCCTGATAAAAGTCAGCCTTTGCTTGCTCGTCATGCTATGACTAAAGACCTAACAATCAAGGCTGCCAGAGAACCTTCATAGTGGTCTGAAAATGAGCTATAAAGCAGACGTTTAAACTACTGAAATTACTGTGGTTTGGAAAATAGCTCATGAATGGAGGGGGAATCCAGAGAAACAAGCTCACTTGAGCACAGTGAGGAATTTACTGAAATACAGACAATTTGGGGGGGGTTGGGTCTCAGCTGCAGTTTAATTTTTTATGACCTAATTCCAATAAATAGATTTTTTAAA
Organism: Gymnarchus niloticus; assembly: GCA_009936485.2. Taxonomy (NCBI): domain Eukaryota; kingdom Metazoa; phylum Chordata; class Actinopteri; order Osteoglossiformes; family Gymnarchidae; genus Gymnarchus; species Gymnarchus niloticus. The sequence continues at coordinate 3,619 of JAACJT020001872.1, read as the reverse complement.
ATAGAGCAGCTAATGACACATCCCCTGTTAGTATCTATTGCTGCCTTCATTTGAGTCAGAAAAAAGAAGGCTTATTCCATGGGCTGGGTGAGAATGTATTTTTTTATATACGTAACTATATAAAAATATATACGAGGGCAGATCGATAAGTAAGGTCTCCAATTGTATTAAATAAGTTTCTAATAATATAAAATAGTAAAAGTGATATCAAAATAAAGGAAATTTATTTTTTTAAAACATCGTAAACTTGTTTTTCAAAATAGGCCCCATTTACTGCTATACATTTTTCCAAACGTGCTATCCATTTTTTCATTCCGTCCATGAAGAAAGTTTCTGGCTGTTTTTGCATCCGTTTGCACACAGCAGCTTCAGCTTCATCATCCAATGAAAAATGTTGACCTTTCAACATCTCCTTCGATTTTGGGAACAACCAGAAGTCGGACGGAGCCAAATCTGGGCTGTAAGGAGGGTGTACAACAATTGTGAATTTCAGGCTTGCCACCGCTTCCTTCATCTGTCCACTGCTATGTGGCCTTGCGTTGTCGTGATGCATTGCTTAACGGCTTCAAACATTAAACTGAAACTACGCTCGTTTACACTATACAGTATTGGCTACCAAACGCATTCGCAAATGTTTTTTTTTTTCCCCACTACTAGAGATGCCATGCGGTAGCAGGCCTTACTTATCAATCAGCCATTGTATATTTGCTGTGTATTAGATGCAAAGATGGGTCAATGCTTTGGCCAAATGTATGCATGGAACATTAATTTAACAAGCTTCAATTAATAAAAGTGCTACTAATAAAACATTCATTTGGTATCTGTTTATCCTGCTCAGAGTCACTGAGGAGTCTGAAGTATATCCCAGCCAGCATAGGGCACACCCTGAATGGGAAGCCAGTCCATTGCAGGGCATATGTATGCACTACAGACGATGTGGAGGCAGCAAATAGCCTAAATCACGTGTATCTAGCCTGTGAGAGGGAACCAGAGTTTGTGGAAGAAGCCTGCGAGACACAGAAAGAACATGCGAACACCACACAGAAAGCAGAGCTGGGAATCCCCAACCCTAGAGGTGCCAGACAACAGCTCTAACCACTCAGCCACAGTGCCTCCCTACTAGTAAATCAGGTATGTATGGAATAGAAAATGCTAAATAGTTCAGAATGATCTAATTGCTGCAGATGGTAAACGGCACAATGCTTTGACATGTACAAACACCCTGTTGCACTTGGCTGAATAATGCTGGAGCCAAACTGACTGCTCTCACTCAGAATTCCCTTTTTTGGTCTATGTGTCTCCATGCCCTGGGATGTCAGCCTGAAAAAAAAAAAAAACTACTGAAATTTGCTTTTGGAGTCTCTTCTATCATTCTTCTGGTATCAGGCTGACATTAACCCTGCTTCCATAAACTGATAGTAGTCACATGGTTGCCCTTCAGCATGGCCATTTCCTAACTCAGCAGTGCCATGAAACTCAGCTGGAAGTCATACCTACAATGACCAGTTTTCTACAATCGGCCTTGATGTGTTCCATGGGAGTATTTCTGTAAATACAAATTTGGTCATAGCTAAGTCTGCAAGTCAGAGGTAACTTGAATGTAAGAGAAGACTGGTTAAAAAGAAAAAAACATGACCATCTAAAAGAATTTGGCTTGCCTACATGTTTTTAATCAGATAACTACTAGAACCTGGAAACAAACCACTTGTCCAAGAAGCATTGGATTGGTTTTTTTAAAAAAAGGAAAATATGTGTGAAAAAAAATGGCCTTGGGCATGAATTAAGCAAATGTCCGTGTAATACGATTTTAAAGCAACAGTGCAACTGCTAAACAAAAACAATAAAATCAACCTACCTCAAATACTTCTTCATCAAGTATCCTGGTTCCAAAAACTATGATGCCTTTAGTGTCGATGATGGGCTGAGGACTTCTACTCAGAGTCTTGGTGATCTTCTTTTTACAGTCCAATAACATAGTGATGGTTTGCTTATGTACACTAATAGCCACCCGGTGCCACCTGAAAGAAGAGCCCAGAATGTGCCGTACAGTTTCTCTAAAAAAACACCATTAATGTTCTGACCCAATCATTTAAACAGCTTTAAATGAGAGTACTCAGTGAGGCAGACAAAAACACGTTTACAATCTGTAGTTTCAGAAAAATACAGAAAGAATCTTCCCTGGAACTTCATGAAAAATCAGCACAATCTATTTTTTTCACCTTTGTTATCAACATTGAGGCTGAGTCAACATAAATGTGTGTAGTTCAGTATGAGGTGCCATGAGGTAAAAGTAGCGTTGGGTGTAGGGCTTACTTTCCATCAGCCAGGTTGACCCCTTGGAAAAGGGGATAGTCTTCTGGTGCAGGCTGACCTGTGTGGTCTTCATACAGGAAGACCGGTGAACGGCCCACCTCCACTCCAAGCTGCTGGATGCCCTGCGCATTGTATACAGACAGCAGGAAGGCCTGGCTGTTTTTCTTTGGCTTCACTGTCATCAATATTGAGAAATCTTCAGGAAATGCAGCCACTGAAAGTAATGGAGAGATACAAAGTAGAGGAAGATGTATTTATCCATTTATAACAGCAACATTTGTTGGAGTAAGAGAAACAGAAGCATGGTTACTGTTCATACTGCAGTCAAGTGATAAGACATGTTCTGTGGATTGCTGTTGATGCTTAAATACCTAAGTATATTTGTTCAATACAGTTCTCAAACTTTTCTTGCCTGCTGCATTAAGGAGCAGAGAAAAATTAGATTGATCACTACCATTTTGATTGAAAAGGTGCAATTCATTTTTTTCCCTCTCCCTTCTGAAACAATTACAGCAGATGTCGTCAAGGAGGTTGCTCCGAAAAGTTTCACGGTCGAGGTTATGAAGGCTTTCTCTTCAATTTTCCATTGTCTAATTGCACCTAAAATGTTTCCATTGAAGCAGCCCCTTTCTAATATAGACTTGTAAAAGTGTAAAATCATTCTCTGTCCGCAGGAGTCTGGGGGTTGTAACATGTTCTGTTTTCCCTGGTGACTCATTTCTGAAATCTCCAATGTCCTTCTCATGATACGACTCACAAAAGACAGCTGGAGACAGAGCGATGAGATTGTTTTAAGCTTTGATCAAACCCTTTAGTGGTTTAGGTTATACCAGCTGTGTTATCATTACACAAATAATATATCATTTGGCTTCGTTAACAATACATTGACCAAATGCTGCTCCAAAAGAGCAGTCAAGGTAATAAAAAAGATAATAAAAAAATCAAAAGATTCTATAAACCAATTTTCATCTTTTTCTTATTTATATATATATATATATATATATATATATATACGCAGAAAAGTTGCATCCAGCCACCAGATGATGTGAATATAGCTATCTTTGTGTGGTTTAGGTTAAAATACCGATGTGTCATTGCTAGGTTGCTGGAATTCTTATTTCTTGCAATTTTTATCAGCCTTTAAACAACAAATATATAAAAAGTTCGTTTTACCCCAACAATTGTCTGGGGGATTGCAATGAGAAACACAAATCCTCTTTTTTGCCCCATGACCCCTAACAAAATCTTTTTTTGTGGTCTGACCTCTCTGACAGTTAATCCCCCCCCCCCCCCCCCCACCTGCCAC
>JAACJT020001871.1:0-13637 GCA_009936485.2 Gymnarchus niloticus | reverse complement strand
GCATAACTTCTGTTTTATCTTGGTTTAGGAGCAAGAAATTTCTGGCCATCCAGCTCCTAATGTCTAACAGACAGTCCATTTACTTTGACATCTTCATATAACTTGGGCCATTGACATTATCCTGTCAAGGTCTACAAGGAACCTAGGGATAACAGTCAATGACCAGCTTACTTTTTGTATGAAAGGCTCACCTGGAACATATGTTTCAAACTTATTTCTACTTTGTTTTAATTATGTAGTTGGCAGAAGTAACAGAATATTCTGCTTCACTCAGTGTCTGCGTTCCTGCTTATAAAATCACACCCACATATCATACATAATCACATTCATACATTAAACAATTGCCAGTTTAATTTTCCCTGGATTGTAATAAAGTTCCCTTTGAACCATCTCCATCTGGAGATCAGATTCTCTGACCAGAATCTAGTCTGCGTTCTCACATCCAACAAGTGTGCCTAATCCATCGTGGTGTAGCGGTGTTCCACTCTCCACAACACATTTGCCGAACCATATTCCTTTAGTCTCCCCGTCCTGGAGGTTTGCTATTTATAACATCAGGAAGATCAGACCACATCTGCTAAAGTAAGCAACTCAGCTAGTTGTCCAGGCACATGTCATCTCCCAGTTAGACTATTGTAATTCCTTGTTGGTTGGACTACTGGTTTGTGCTGTTAAGGTACTCCAGATGTTTCAGAATGCAGTAGCACGTCTGGTATTAGCCCAGCCCAAATGCTCCCATGTTGTGTCTCGCTGTCTCCGTATTGTCACGCTCACACCACGCCAGCCTACATTGGACCTACCACACCCAACTTACTCCCGTTCATCATCCCCTGAATACTAACCAGCTGTGCCTCGTTAATTATCATCAAGTAGCTCCCAGCCGTGCCTTGTTAATCCCTTATATAAGCTCTGCTGTTTCGTTGTCTCTCTGGTATTGTGTTTACAAGACCGTTACTAAGCATTTCTGAGTCTCTAGTAGTCTGCCAGTGTATGACTCTTCCCCTTCGCTTCTGTTTGCTGTGTCTGTTGCTGCCTTGGAATTGATCTACTGCCTGTGACCATGACTATGTTTTCTATGCTCCCATGGCTTTTGGAAATCCTACTTGTTCTGGTTTTGACCTTGCCTGTTTTGACTCAGATTAAACTGTCTGATTCTGTGGTTGGATCCTACAGTGTTCTGAATCATTACACTTATAGATTCTCACATCAAGTTCAAGTCCCTGATGCTGGCCTTCAGAACCATCAACGGACTGGAAACTACTGCCACTGAGTCACTTCTCAAAACCTAAACCTCATGCCCATCGTTCCGCAAACCCACAAAGCCTAGTAATCCCATCTCCACGTGCAAAGTCTCACTGCAGACAATCCTTGTGTGTGATTCCTCAATGGGGAAATGAGCTGCCCATCTACATAGTCAGCAGAAACCTCAAGACTCTTCTTTTGGAAAACACATCCCCATCCAATAACTGACATTTCTTGTTAATGTCTCCACGTTTTCTTAAGTTCTTATATAATTTTTTTATGCTGATCTAGCATGACTTTTGGTTTTGTAAATGTAAAAAATTTCTGGTAGAAAAAATCTTGCATAGCTCTAATTTGTTGCTGGTCTCTCCCTGGATGCTCAGCCTAGCTGCACTTAAACTCTAGGCATCTCCTTGTACTGTATTGGCCTCACTCTATGTCACTTTGGTCGAAAGAGTCTGCTAAGTAAGTCAAATATAAATGTTAAATAGAAATATATGTAACCAAAACATTTTTAAAAAAAACTTTTTTGGAATTTTGAAGGATTTAAGGCAATTTTTGTGATTTAGTCCTCTTAATCATATGACACACAAAGTATGGTGGGGCATAGCTCAGTGGGTAGCACCTCCAGGGTGTTGGTTGAATCCCGTCTCTGCTCTGTGTGTGGAGTTGCATGTTTTCCCTGTATCTTGTGGGTTTCCTCCTGCTGTCCAAAGACACGTGAATTGGGCTAATTGGTGTCTTAAATTACCTTAGTGCGTGCATGCATCCCTGTGGTTTGGTGCACCCATTACTGAACCCTATGCTGCTAGAGATAGGGTCTAGGCCCTTTTGTGACCCTGACCAGGATAAGTGGATTAGAGGATGAATAAAACAAGAATGCCCAGTTCTTACATCAATATTTGATTCTTCAAACAAATTCAATGCAGATTCTTTTAGCTCAAGTCTTTGGTTAGTTCTCTACAAGGTTTGTTTTTGGAGAAGACCAGCTAATAATCAGCAATGATTTTATTATTGTTAGACATTTTGTTTGGGAGGAAAAGAGCAGCTCAGTTCTGATAGTCGTCTTTCTCATTACCACCCTGGGAAATGATTAGCCGTAATACAGGGTAAACGTGTCCACTCTGTGTTTTTTTTTTTTTTATTTTGTAATGAGCACTGCTAAAGACAAAAATGCCAGAAAATAATGGTGTCGACATAATTAATTCTATATTAATGGCATAAGTAACAAGTGAATGTTACTTTATACATCCAGTAAAAAATATGACATACTCAGCAATATAAGTTCATAAAGGCATCCATAAGGATTTTCTTTCCGTTTATGGTTGTCCTGCTACTAAACTGTAAGCCTAGTTGCGTCCCTCAAAAATCACTTCATACACATGAAATGATCTCTAGCAATTATAGGGGAGTACTTTTCCATGCTGTTCCATCTTCTACAGATTCTGCATGGCCTTCACAGAACCAGAATTGCTTATGCAGTTCATATCCCTCAAAGTTATTCTGAACCTCAACTCATGGCTCCCTCTGGCTTTATCCCTTAGTCTGACTGGATGCACTAACTGTTTGTTCACACATGGTCCTTACTGGAGCAGAATATGAATACTGAATTGAGGCAGGAGTTACCCTTTGGCAATCTAACAATCTGACTATGGGTGGAACTGAAGTGGAGACTCAGACACAATGCTAAACGAAGCTGCTGCATGTTCTGCTTGTAAAATTTACGACGTTTTTAATGAAAAAATACAGTCTTTGTTTGCCTAAAAAAAGGCCAAAAGACCATCCTGTTACTGTATATCAGTTTGCCACTGGAGGAATCAGTTCAGCCATTCTTGGAAAAGCGATTAAAATTATTTTGGCAGCAGGCCACGTCAGTGTTTTTTGCACGCAATCTAAATAGCACAGTGAGCTGAAAAAGGAATTACATTTGAAGGGAATAAAAGAGAGTCAGTTAAGGCCGTTATGCTTCAACTGAGTCTGCAGCAAGAAGCAACTCTAAGAATGGAGTATAGCATCATTTCGGCATGGAGATGTTTTGGTGACTGAAGGATGGCTGGGATTCCAAAGGCACTGTGGAATTGTGGGACTACTGTGGTAAAAACTCATAATGACTTTGGTGCTTCTGAGCACAGCAAGAAATGCTAAACTGGGTGTTGTATGAATAACCTTCTTCATCAGTCATCTGTAATTCCCTCAACAGGGACACCATCCCTCTCCTGCACAACTCAAACCTTCTAGGACAAGAAGGGAAAGATGTTCACTCCTCTTATTTCATCACTGTCCATTTACTGTTAAATAGTGCATTTATCTTACTGCATAGTGAAGGTTCATAAATCTGACCTGAACAACATGGCCTTACAGGTAATAACACAGAGTAATTATTACTAATAATTACAAATAATGTGTAAAAAAGAAAGGTAAACCATCGGAGGCCATTAACATTTACCATTTTGCTTGATTTTCAGGGACATGATTTGAGGGACTGGAAGGTTCATTATTTAACCTATCAACAGAGTACTGACCGAGGTTTAGTGTTTCTCATTGTGTTTCCTGATTGTGTCTGTTAGTTGCCAATGATCATGCCCTAATTAGCCTCATGCATTCCACCTGTGTCCTCCACATATATGCAGGTGTCTTTGCTCTGGCTCAGAAGTGAGTGTTTTTGGCTCCTCCAGTGCTCTAGCCAGGTTCTGTCTGTTAGATAGTGTACCGGCTGCTCCATTGAGTTTGACCTCAGTCTCCCTGTTGGATTTTAGTTTTGCCTTGGTTCAGGGCAAAGCCCAATATTTGTTTGGCATTTTTCTTAGTGATTAAAACTGCTTTGCACTTGCATCCTTGTGTTGAAGCATCTCTGTGGAACAGGACCTGATGATTGTGACAAACTGTCATCTTTATTATATAAACTGAAAACTGCTACATGAAAAGTTATTGGGACATTAAGTTTTATCTTTCATTACGATTTTTGTCTTAATAAAATCTCAGCTCTCATAATACTTATAGCTGTGATTCTGTAGAAATGAATGATCACTATTAACTTTCTTTGACAACTAATGAGAAGGATTCTTGGAAACTTTTAACTTGATGATTTGACAACTTGGGTGCACACACATCCATAGAGGGACACGCTTTCCTTTCTAAATAGCATGAAGAGAATCTTGGATATTGAGAGTGCTGGAATCGGTGAAGCCTGGCATGACAGAGGATGTAATTAAAGTCAGTCACCCAGCAGATCTGAAATGATTGCTACCTAGAGCTCACCTAGAAAGGGGTCAGAAAGGCGAATGACTGCAAAGAACATTTAAGACCAAAATAATGAGGCCGGAGGAAGAGTGCTGGGGAGCCTCCACATGTCAATCAGCGAAGTCTTTTTTTTTTAAGCTCTATGAAAGCTATAGGGAACTGTACAGCAGAACTATGTACATAGTTCTGATTCTTATTCTTCAGTTAGTATGTCAGCTTGGGTTTAAAGTAGACCGATGAAGATCAGCACCTTATACCTCTGGCTTTCCATCAAGCCATAGTCCAAAGCCCAGATTTGAAAAAAACATTTTCTCAGTTGTAAGATTTATTGACAACTAGCCAAAATTTGTGGAGTACGGAAACGTGAGGATTTGGCCGTGGAGCAAATCTGGTCGCCTAGTCTCCCGGTTGTATTAAAATAAAGGCAAAACATGGTGTACAAGAATGCAAAAAAAGCCTAGGCAGTACACGCAGTGTATTGAAGCTAAATGTCACCAAGTTTGTTCCTCTTATTTAGATCCTGGTGTATTAAAGCTCAAACGGAGCCGTGTTTGTTCCTGTTATCTAGATCCTGGTGTATTAAAGCTCAAACGGAACAGTGTTTGTTCCTATTATCTAGATCCTGGTGTATTAAAGCTCAAACGGAGCCGTGTTTGTTCCTATTATCTAGATCCTGGTGTATTAAAGCTCAAACGGAGCCATGTTTGTTCCTATTATCTAGATCCTGGTGTATTAAAGTTCAAATGCAGTTATGTTTGTTCCTATTATCTAGACCTTGGTGTATTGGAGTTGAAATGTAGCCATGTTTGTTCCAATTATCTAGATCCTGGTATATTAAAGCTCAAATGTAGCTGTGTTTGCTCCCGTTATCTAGATCTTGGTGTATTTATCAAACAGAGCACAATTTATTTATAAAGCACATTTACAACAATAACAGTTTGCTGTACAAACAGAATAACAACACATTACAAAAAAGGAACAGTAGAAACACGATAACAAAGAAACAATTCTCACACTGAGTTAAAGGCCAAAAAATGAAAATGAGTTTTCAGGTGAGATTTGAAAACATACAATGTAGGAATTAGCCTCATATGCAAAGGTAACTCGTTCCACAGTTTAGGAGCAATTGTTGCAAATGCACTCCCCTGTGCCTTAATCGGGATTTTGGGACCACTTGGAGAAACTGGTCAGCAGACCTAAGAGACCTAGATGGAGTAGAGGGTTGTAACATATTAAAGCACAAATGTAGCCATGTTTGTTCCCGTTATCTAGGTCTTGGTGTATTAAAGCTCAACCGTAGCCGTGTTTGTTCTTGTTTTCTAGATTCTGGTGTATTAAAGTTCAAACTTAGCCATATAATTTGTTCCTGTTTTCTATATCCTGGTGTTTTAAAGCTCAAACGTAGCCATCTTTGTTCCTGTGTTCTACTGCACATATGGTGTAATATCAACTTATACGACGTACATTATGGTATGCCTAAGAATCATATAATAATGATGACATGAACAATAAGAATAGTAATTATATGTATTGTAAAATGATGATTTATACCGTTTTGAAGGCCAAGTATTATTACGACAAAGAAAACGTAGTGTTCACATTTTCTTCACTGAAATTTTACGCCTTTGTCGGACTCCTCTTCCTCCTCTTCCTAGCCATCACCCATCCTGTCTGGGCCTTTGCTTGGTGCTATCCTCTGTCAGCCCTAGCTGTCTGGTGGAACCACAGTCCATACTTGAGTGGCTCGCCAACATTTCAGGGTATCTTCTGTAGAACACTAAAATGGAGGCAGCAGGAACTTGAAAGTGAGAAAAGCAAAACAGTGTGTTTTGGGAACCTGTGAGGTGTGTGTGTATGTGTGCGGCCGTGAGTGCGTGCCTTTCACCTTTGTATTTCTGATTATCACAAGAAATCTTGTGCATGCAGCAGCTGTCATTGGCATTGTTATTTATGCATTTTGCAACCACATGAAAGTGCACAAAAAAAATGACAGTAAGGAAATTCAATATACAAGATCTGCACAATATTTCTGTTGCACAGTGCGCACACAGTCAAGACTTTTAAATCCATCCATCTTCTTGCCACATATCTGGATCAGGGTCACCAGAAGCGTGGCACCCATCCAAGGCAACACAGGGAATAAAGCAGGATACCAGGCTACCACAATGTATGTACAGTACTATACAAAAACAATATGGGCAACACAGAGACACCAGATTATCCTTACTGTACTTCTTTGGATAGTGGGAGGAAACCCATGAGTCATCAAGAGGACACACACACACAAACACAGAGTGGAAACAGGATTCAAACCCCCAGTCCTACAGCCGTCAGCCAACAGCATTATTCGCTAAGTCACTCTTAATCTAGGCATTGCTGCAAAATAAAAATATATTTTTAAGTTTACCGTGTACATAAACTTCATCAGTTTTCTGGACTGCAGATCACTGTGACACTGGCAAAAATGTAATTATGTGTCAGACCACACGGCCATGACTTTCTTACAGTTTTCTGTTTTGTTTGATTTTTTCCACTCAGCTAACTGTGCTGTGTAACCTTGAAGGTGTAGCTGTACTAAAACAGGCAATTTCAGTACACAGTGGCATGCTGTGCTGATCTAACATGGCATAGCATAGTCAAATGGGCACCAGTTCTATCTGCATAAATAAAATGCTAATTCGGCACATCTGATCATTGTGATCATGAATATTTCTGATTTTTATGATCCTTTGTATAGAGTGACTGTTTTAACAGAATCGAGATAGAAATGGATGTTCAATACAGCAACTTACTCTGACCCCATGCCTGTGGTGTAGTTCACACGTCTAGCTGCTACCTACGCAGTAGGATCACTGAGACCATGCTGACCTAATACCCCGACTTCTAAGAGGTGCCACCATAAAAGTAGATCGAAGGACGTCTCATGACAGACATATGGTACTTACTGCTGAGGGTTCATATTTTTTACTATCTCATCAGAACAATTGTAAAACAGAAACATCAACTATAAAACTGACGATGTATAAACAATACTGGGAATGCATCATAAAAGATGTTTATTTCTCATTCTGTTACTGTAAACCACAATCTGTGCATATATGGCCTTTTCATAGTTTGGATTCATGTCTTTAAGTCCTTTGAAAACTAAGATGTGTTGGTCAGTACTCAGTAACACTAGTCAAAAATGATGACAGAAACCTATATAAATATTTGCAATAAGGTTATAAATATATTGACGGAAAACACCAGAAAGTGCATTTAAAGATGTTTACTCTTACTTATGTGAACCTTAACTTTAGGTATATTTAAATGATAGTGACTTCCTGACTGGCATCCTGTTTTCCTGTCCATAGTGTAACCTGGCCTTGTGCCCTAGGCTGCTTGGGGTAGGTCCCCTCATGACCCTGACCAAGATAAATGGTGGATGGATGGATGGATGGATGATGTAGCAATCCATTTGTGCCACACTCCCAATTACCTGGTCCTCAGTGCGTTAACCTGTGACTTCTTTAAATGTGGACCTCGTTCAGCAGAACATGTGCGAAATGCCAGTCAGCAATCAGGGGCCTTGTGGTATAATGGAGACAAGGTCAAGCTGGAAAGACATGAGGTGACTGGGCCGTGGGAATCGAGGAGGTAGATCACAGCCCACCATCTTCCAGGACAGTACGACGCCAAATGGGTCCTGCCTCTGCGTCCACCACTCTCTATGTGGTGTCTGTCCTGTGCCACTATTAAATAAATGCAACTCCCTTGGGGAGCTCTGCCTGCAGCCTTGGTGGTCCCTATCCATCCCATGGTAATATATGGAATAGATGCAGCTTGTAGACCGTTTTACTATAGGCCTTTAATGCTAAATGTGGATCTTGACATTAAACCAGAATGAGGAATTTAAAGAAGTGGTACCTCTCCTCTTCTCAGGAAGACCTCACATCGACTCAAATAACAGATTAATCTGAGCATGTGACATTCATTCATAAGGAAACACAGTACAAACTAATTTAGATTGAGCTGCTCAGATATATATCGTACAAACACAACAGGACTCTGCAAGACTTGTATATTTTATACCAGGCAGTAACTGTATATTCGCTCAGAAAAAGAAAAAAAAAAACCATTTAATATTAGAATGTAGACAAATAAGCAGTAATACAAAAACAAGTAAAATAATTTCTTCTGTTCTCCTGAATATTACTGATGTCTGGCTTGATGGGTTGAACAACATAACTTTGGTTCCCAAACCGCACCTCAAAAGCACCTCAGCCATTCATTTATTTTTACCACCAGCTAACTTCACTTGTAAACTTAGTAGTTCCTTTCTTTTAATGAGCTATTGATTAGCCAAACAAGGAGCACTCCTTGTATAAGTACATGTTGGATGTAACTGTAACTTTTGGGGTGACATGAAGAGATGTTTTGAAAAATGTAAACTGACGCTTTGACCAGCATGACGCTGTACTTTCACACCAGCATGAACATGATTCAAAAATTATCTTGGCAGTTTGCCTCAGGTTTTTGCACAGTACTGTATATGTTGTCTCATTCTTTCTTATATCCATTTTACACCGACATGATCAGAACCATTTGGAAGTTAGTGATTTAAGAAAACCGGTCATTTACTCTATTACAAACATCAAAGATATGGACAGTTTATAAAATACAGAGCGAATAAATTTATTTTTTCCGATATTACTGCTTTGGGGGGATCTTTCACTCAGTGAACTGTGACACTGGCCCACAGAACACTGAGCAGAGCCTTCATTGAATAAAAATGTTGCAGTTCTAGGTTCTGCTTGTAATGTTGGCCGGGTCCTGTTGGCCTAGGCAAACAGGAAGGGAAGTCTTCAAAAGTGTGCTAATCAATCACAACTCTGTATTTTGGCACTGGACCCAAAGGGTGAAACATTGTATTAATAAAACAGGAACTCTGTACTGAAAGCCACATTTAAGAAGCTGATTGTTTCATTACTATGAATAACTATTAAATGAAAAAAAATGCTTATAAAGGGGCCCATGGTGGCTCACACCTCAAGGGCTGAGGTTCACATTTCGTCTTGGCTCTGCATGTGTTGAGCTTGCATGCTCTTCCAGTGTTGTACTGGTTTCCCCGGGATGCTTTACTTCCCTCCTACTGTCCAAAGACACGCATGTCTAAATTGCCTATGGCGATTGTATGTACCACATTGTGGACTGGCATTCCTGCTCCATGGGGTAACCAGCCTCGTGTTGTCTATGGTAGGGTTGGAGGCCCCCATGACCCTAACCAAAGTAAGCAGACGATTATTCATGCTTGAGAGCAGAGATTTTTTTTGGACGCATATGAGCAACAACAGAACAGGCAAGGTTTATATCACATTATTCCATTAACCAAATTAATGAGCAGGAATGACTAGGTGAAATAGTGCCACATTATTTTGCTTTGGCATGTCATTGCCAGCAATTGTAATTCTATTTGGAAATTTGGTTTATCGCATTTACTTACACAGCCAACCGAAAAAACTCACTTTAGAATTTTCAACTTTCAGGCAATCGCAGAAAAGTGTCCATTTGATTGTTAATTAAGAACGGTGCAGATTCAAACCTAGTATGATTCCCCATTGCTCTGCTCTTTTCAGATGGTCTCTAATGCTTTCCCCTCTTCAAAAGCCACCATAGGCATGCGTAGTGTTCATGTTTGTTTTTATATGCCAACTGTAACAGAAAATGGGCTGTCTCAGCTAAGCTGGTCCCCTCCCGATAAAGGTGGTGATAGGGGGCCTTCTGGGATATGGTTTGTTAATCCCAAACAGTTTGCATGGCACAGTTTCCACTGAAACATGGGAATGTGAATATGGAACATCTCAGTAGGCGGCCCTTTAATGAAGACTGGGTACCGCACTCACTTCAGTTCCCACCCCACCCCCACAGAGGCATCCATCACTGTCATCCCTATACCATCTCCTACCCTAAGAGGGTGGGGCCCCACTGGAATCTCTAGCTATTTTGCATGGTAAACAAAGTTTTTTTGTAGAGTGGCAAATGTGTTGTTGTATCGGATTTGACGCATCCATCTGGACCTTAACTTTGAGGTACTTGTTCAAAAATGTAAGCCTGGAATTTCAGAGAAACTCTGGGATTTGTCACCAGCAGACAGAGCGATATCTTCAAGGATTGTTATAATTTGCAATATATTTTGTTTCCTTGTTATTCGACTGCCTGCTCATACAATAAGTACTTTTATAAATTTGCAAATTCTCTAGTTTCTAACCATCGGTTCTACACAATTTTCACCATCATTGTAGAGATGTTTGCCCAGAAGTGTAATTTCTTAAGCACTACCCTGATTTCTGGCTCTTTCGTACACTATGTTATCGATAGTATATAAAGCATGTTCAGTGATTTTGGGAAGGCTAATGGGGTGAGATGTTACAAGGGGGTGGTTTTGATATTACTATGAAACTTGCAGGTCAGATCCTACACAGTTTGTCCTGAGTATAACCTTCTAGAAACAAAACTTTAGAAACAAGCAAAGAGGCAAGGGCTGTGTCTTTTATCATTATCCAGAGGAAATGAACGTGGAAAAAAAAGGACTGTTTTTTAAAAGGTCCATGAAACTAAGAATAAGTTCCACCCTCAAGTGGGTATGCTGAAGGTTGTCAAAGTGTAAATAAAAAGTGATGGAAGAAGGATCAAGCAAAAATGGAAGGAATACACTGGAGACCTGTACAGCAAAGACATCAAGAAGCAAGATAGCTGGCTTACAATTTTCCTTACATCACTAAGATCATGCTGAGGAACATTCAGTGCAGATGAGAACCCTGCACTCAAATTGAATTACCGGATGGATTCAGGACATAATTGCTGACATATGAAAGATAATTTAAAAAAACAACCGGAAAATGCTAGAAGGAAGTCAAAAAATTAGATTACAAGGATACAAGATAGGGGCTCATTGATTAGATCAAACCCTTCGGTTGTGTTAAACATGTTTAATTATGGAAAGATCTGAATTACTCAGGACATGGTATTGTCTGTCTCTCTGGATTGATGTGAAACCAGGACAATGAAGAAATAGGACAGGATGTGTTATCAACACTATTACAGTTTACTGCTGGCAAAAACTTCAGACTGCAAGAAAAATAAATGAGATCTCTGACCAAATCACCCGGTGTATTGGAAAGACCATGAAACCTGTTTATGGCAAAACGGGAAGAGGATGGCTAGCAATAACTTTATGCACTCGGCCATCATGACGATGTGAAAACAGCTGGATTTCTTGAAGACTAAGACAGAACAACAAATGGAAGAATGTCATATTCCATGTGGTTGCCAGGAGTGCTCATAAAAGTGCTCACTAATAACAACCACACACATAATACAACACATCCATGTGTACATATATATATATAAGTGAATGTATTTGTGAAGCACTTGGTGCCAGACTGCTGGGCAATGTTAGCATTAATCCTGTGCTGACCTCTAGTGGCAAAAGTACTAAAAGTTTTGTCTTCTTGTTCTGACGCCATGAAATGTGAGATTTGTTTCTTATTAGTCCCTCACTCACGCAGAAGTGCAAAAACAAGCTCCCTGATGAACTGACTACGGTATGCTGAGAGGAAACTCTTTCTGACTTTCTCCATACTGATATCACGTGTGATGCAGCGTGCGATGCTGTCACAGTCCTCAGAAGTATGGCACACTGCTCTCTTAAGACATTCTAATGAGGTAAAACATATAACATGGTGCTAATGATACAATCATCATGGTATGCTTTATGATATTATCATTGTGATATGCTTTATGATAGTATTATCATGGTATGCATTGTGATATCGTCACCATTGTATGGTTTATGATATGCCCATCATGGTATGTATTATGATATCGTCTTCATAATATGTTTTGTGCAAGGCCTTTCTAAAGCCTTAATTCAATGAATTATTTTTATTCACAAAACACCAAAAAAATCTAGCAATAAATCAAACTTCTGTTTTGCCTACACCTTTAAATTAAAGAAGTATATGACTTAATACAACTAACCTATCAATATAACAAAATTGCATGTTTATTAAAAATCAAAGAAGTATATCGTATGTGTTTTTCCATTCCTTGCATATTTCAAAGAGAATTTATTTTAACTTTGGGAATATTTAAATGTCAAGATTTTTTGAGTACCAACAAGCCATTGTGTTACCTAAATCATGCAAGCATCTTGATTTTAAAATGTTTTAGAAACTCACTGTTGTGGAACCTACTGTATTTAATGACTAATTCTAGATCAGCATGTAGCAGAGCAGTGTTGTATAACCTTCACCACATCCCTGTTTGTGTTAACTCAGTTTCAGAGAGATGACCTCAGGGAAACTTAGTCAAAATATGTATTTGGAATTCAAGTATGATTTTGCATAGATGTACAACGCAAGAGCAGAGTCAGTCATGAGCACCAGGAAGAGAACCAATATCTTCTAATGAGGCCCAATTTATCAAGCATATAGCTGTTCTTGTCTATGTCCTCACTCTGTGAGGACAGGAATAACCTGATTTATTTCATCTGAACCTACAGCTTCTTTCTTTCTAGTCCCCCATTGTCTTGATAGGTCCATTTCCATGGCAACAGAGAGGGTGACGGAAAGGACGTAGGCTGGCCTTTTAATATAAAATGTCTGAATTATTGGAGGTCACAAGATTGTAAAAAACAGCATTCACAGAAGCCAAAGGACATGATTCCATCCATCCATCCATCCATCCATCCATCCATCCATCCATCCATCCATCCATCCATCCATCCATCTTCTATGTGCTTATCCTGGTCAGAGTCATGTGGCATGATACCAGAAACAACTGAAATCTTTGTAACATGCATTTTACAATAGAATATAACAATATAACAGCTTTCTATGAAATGCAAAGTTATACATGAACCATAGCACATAAGGAAGAGAAAATAAAATAAATACAATAAAACATGACATGTTAAATTCTATTTCAAAAGCTATTCTGGTGTCAATGGTCTCTTAAATGTTTAATTGTGTTGGAATCTATATTCTGATACCACTGTTGCCTTTGGCCATTCAACATAGAAGTATGAGGCAGCAGAGGCATCATGCCTCCGCCCCGCCCCCCCCGCCCCCCCCCCCTCCCCCGCTCCGGCCTGCCTGCCCAAATGGCACGACTTA
>JAACJT020001870.1:0-13638 GCA_009936485.2 Gymnarchus niloticus | reverse complement strand
TGGGACGCCAGTCAAACACAGGGCACAAGGCTGGGGTACACCCAGGATGGGACGCCAGTCAAACACAGGGCACAAGGCTGGGGTACACCCAGGATGGGACGCCAGTCAAACACAGGGCACAAGGGTGGAGTTCACCTAGGATGAGACGCCGGTCCAACACAGGGCACAAGGCTGAGGTACACCCAGGATGGGATGCCAGTTCATCAGGGCACAAGAGACTCCGGTCAACTTAAACATATGTCTTTGGACTGGTGGTGGAACCCCAAGCACAAGGGGACCATGCAAACTCTACACACACAGAGCAGAGGTGGGATTCTAACCCCCAGCCTTGGAAGCGTGAGGCAACAGTGCAAACCACTGAGCCACTGTATCGCCCCCTGGCTTACTATGAGATTTCCGCTCAGCTTGTCTTACAATGCAGCAGACGAGCACATTTACGCAGCAAGCCACGGATCTTCCCCTGGCTTTTGCTGCAGCTACTTGCTTGCTTAATCAGTCCAATAGTAATTAACTGTGTGTACTGCTTATACCTTTGTGCTTCTTCCAGAAAGGCAGCACGTTGGTATTTCCCAATCGAGCTACTAACACATTAACCCCAGGCCCCTAAAAATAACGCATGTTTCCGCCATCTCCATTAACGCTCTCAGGTGTGGAAGCATCTGTGGGCCAATCCATAGGAAGATAATTAGCAAGTAGCAGGCATTACCGGGCGGACCTACAGCGTCGCTCCTCGGAACATCTCAACCAGAGTTCTCTTATCGAGGATAAGAATAGAACAGACGCTTTTCATTTGATTGAGCCCCCAGTGCTGGAAACTCTGGAGTTTTCATCACATTTAGGAAACACAATATGTCTCCCTCCATTACAGAACACTTTCACGAAGTGCAGGTTAAAAAAAAAAAAAAAATCAGCAAAGCACTAAAGCCCTAAAACACAAGACAATGTATTCATTAGATCTGTAACTATCCAACTCTGCAAATAAAACATGGCTGAATAAATGATTATGAATTCATTTTCAATTCACGGTAATTATTCGGAGAATTACACAGGCCCTAACAGTTGATAGGGCAGCACAGGTTTCATTTTTAACCAAAGCAAAAACAATCACAAAGATGGAAAGACGAACCACGGAAAGGTATGCTTGGACCCAGGGCAGGTTAGGATTGAAGGGCGATCGTGTTCAGAGTCAACGTGATGATGCTAATTCGCCTGAAGCCACTCTTTTGACGATGCATAACCACACTGACTTTCTGACCATTTCAGTTCTCTGAACCAGTGTGGTGGTACGTGGTGTTGGGGGGTCAAGGTAGAGTCCAGCTACCTAGTGCTTAGTGCTCTTTCATCAAGGCTGCGTGCTCCTGATCTACCCAGAAGGATCCAGTCCTTATTACCCTCTGCCACGTTAAACTTTTCTCTGTTTTAGGCTGTATTTAATAGCTAACTACATGTAAGAGCCTCCCCGCCCCCCAGTTTATTGTACAGCTGCCCCAGAAAGTGAAGTTTAAGCACCTCTGTATCACCGCCCTCATGCTAAACCACTCCTTTTGCTGGTAATTACTGCTTCCTGTCTGGAAAACTGCATCTTATCAGTGAGAGTTGTGTGGCTGACAAAGAGAGCCAAAGCACCCTTTTGAATGAGACAGCCGATATTTATTCTCTTACATGCTTTTTTTAAACACAGGTCTTTCAACGTGCCACTGATGCTTTCTGGCCTTGAAATGGGTGTTTTTTTTTTTTTTGCCCTCTTGTTGAGCGGGATAACCTAATGACTGATAATAGCATCACCTTGGTGAGTAGCAGTGTAATTTACACCTGTGTTGACTGTACCTGTTTCAACACCATCAGAGTTTAGACCCTGAGCAAAGCCATTCACTGGGGTTTCCTGGGAAACCAACGAGCTGATGTTTGTTATCCAACACAGGGACAATTTGGTTTCCTCCAGGGCGTCGAACCAGTGACATTCCGGTGCTAATGACATACCCATAGCCTCTCTGCAACAAGATCTTCTGCAAAACTTCAAGCTGCATGTGTCCCTTCGGCTGAAGTGTCTGCTACGAAAGTGTTAATAAATCAACAAATGACTTAATCATGGGACATGATGGGATGGCAGCCGGCCGACGCGGGGTTTCAGGGTGGGGGGGCGAGAGGCCAGCTGTTTTCCAATATGCCGTGCTGTGTGTGTGTATGTGTGCGTTTGTGAGTCCAGCCTCCCAGACTGTCACCCTGTGACTCAGCTGCTCTCGCACCTCATGAGAATCGCTCCACTGTCCAACTCTGGAAGCACAGATTAGAGAGCATTTGAGGACCTGGTCACCAGACAGAGGGCTAACCGTCAGCCTGCTATTTATAAACGATGTATTGTCCCTTGCCTCCTCCATTAATAAATGAGGCACTGTTGCCTGAATTATGTTGGTGCCTATCTGTTTTCATATTTCTGAAGATTTTTCCATGGTGAAATGATATTTTCCAGTTTTCTTCCTATCAAACAATGAGACTCCAAACAGCTGCTGATACCGACTGAAGACTTCTAAAAGATTATCCCTCATTTGCCTGCAAATTTGTTAAAAGATAACTTGTTTACTCACAAAAATGCTATAGCCATAATTCCTTGTTATTTATGTGCACAAGTGGCATCAATTACCCCAATATCAAATTTTTACTGTGTGAACTTACTGTAAAGTTCATAGGTTATTCACATACTGTAATATCCTGAGCTTCTTAATAGAGATTTTAACTTAATCCTATTAACTGCTACAAAGTGTTAAACTACTCGCATGTGTAAAAAGCTTATTAAGAAACCATGCACATTGGATAAGTAAATGGATGAAGCTTTAAAGCGGTTGCTCTGATTAAGGAACTAGAGTTGTAGATCAGATTCAAGCCCCTGGGGTGGATCTGTTGCTCTCTGCTTAAATAGAGTACTTATTACTGATGCTTTCCAGGAAAAAACTCCCAGCTGTAGAAGGTAAAGTGGTAATAGCGGTCTAAGGTGACAAGAATTTGACTAGAAGGTGAACAATGAAGACCACTGCAGGTCCAACAGTCTGTTATGGCGGGTTTCCACCGCATGGTACCGCCTCGACTTGACTCAGCTCGCTTGGTGTTCCGTTAACATTTCAGAAAGCTGGTGGTCATGACGCGGCACGCAATTCCCTTAACGTCATCATCAATGCGACAAATAGGAAAGAACAATGGTTGATATGGAAAGGATTCTGTATTTGATTCTTGGTATGTGGCTATTTGTCACAGCAAGGAGAAAACTTTTATTTCAGAAGAGGCTGAGTGCAGCAAAAGAAAACATCACTGAAAAACGGTGGTCTACTCGGTCGAACGCCCAAACAGACGGTCCACAGCGGTGACTTTGCAGATAGTGAAAGATCTGAATCACACGTACACAGCGTACCCATTTTAATATGTAATAGTAGTTGACCACGGCATGGTTTTACGGGTGTCCATATCGGTCAAAGTTAAAAACAACAGACAGTTGAATCCAAAATGGCTTGCTAAAATGCTTTGCCCAGTATACCCCATCGAGTGTTGATGACACAGTGCTGTTGATTCTCTCTGACCAATCAGTAACCTGCAGCGGTTTCACGTGACTGTCGTAGTACCTACTCGGCTCGATTGGAACTGCGGTAGAGATCAGACCAAAAAAATAGCACCAGGTACCGGGTACTATCCTCACTTTTGCCAAATGGATACGCAAAAAAGGCGAGTCGAGTCGAGCCGAGTCAAGCCGGTTCCATGCAGTGGAAACGGGGCTTTAGTAAGATCTGATCAATTTACTTACTTTTTTAGATCAAGTGACTTTGCACAACTTCCTTCACCATTGAGTTTTGATGATGATATGACATTTGATCCTGACTTGAAAGTTGGCACGCCACATCTCAAAAAGGCAAAGTATGTGTAAATCATCTTTGCCTCCTTTGTACCAAGCATCAAGTAAGATATTTCACATCAGCCCAGCAAGTTTCTTGAGGTTTTCTGAAGGTGGTGGAGGTGTTGCTTGCACTGTGGGCCCTGCGTGGCCGACAGGCATGAGATCCGGTCCATCAGTGTCCCTCTCTCCCTTTATATCTGTCAGTGAATGTCACTAGGGAAGCACAGGTAGCTACTTGAGACTGATCTGGGTGGAGGTCAAAGGTCACTTACAGAGTGACCACAACTGCCTTTTCTGAACATCTGCTCGGTCGTCCCAGGTAACACCCACATGATCTGAAGACATGCATCGATGTGATGGATCGGAACTGCTGTGCCAATCACTGTTTCAGTGTTGCTCTAGAGAGCTTGTATGAAAGCAATCTAAGCATATATGAAGCCTACAAGCTTCAGAGTCTGCTCTGTGTAACATTATATGAGAACACTGCCAGCTCTCCAGGCAACATAATGAGTAGTAGGCACAAGGCGGAAAATTAGAGCTACCGATTGAGAAACATCGCTTTCTTCACTGTGAATGCATCTAATTAGCATCCAGTTCTCATATACAAACGACCTTCTCACATCAGTGGGTTTTCACACTCCGGAGATCTGTCATCCAGATTCCCCCACAAAGGAGGAGAAATCAAACCAAAAACTATCCATTCATCCAGGAAGGGGCTCAAGGTTAGGGAACACCCAGGACAGGATGCCAGTCCATTATGGGACAGACATATTCGTTTCATCTCACTATAAAGTTCCCGTACCAGCACAGTTGGCCAAGAATGCTTTACAAGCACATAGAAAAAAACACACTCTGGGGAATTTACAGACACTAGTTCATTTAACTCTGTGTCTCTGGACATTCGCTGAAAATCAGTGTACCTGTAGGAAACAATTACTAGAACCTTGGGAGAACTGGCAGAGAGCACCGGCTGGATTCTGAACTGAATCTGGGCAGAACACGCAAACTCTGCATGCGGAGAGTGGAGGCGGGATTCAAACCCACGAACCTGGAGGTGTGAGGCAAATGTGCCTTCCTCAACCCACTAATCAGGATCAGAGATGTTCTCAGAGGTGTGTCTTTGGCCTGTGGCCCCACCCCATTTGCAGAGAGACCACCGCGTGCTCCCGTCCGTAAGTGATGTGCCCTGAACCAGCACTAAGGCACAGATCGAAGCCGCACAATCCAATCACCCCCATCACATTTAATCACCGGCCGCTGAACTGACACAGTTGTAGGAAAAATGGAACAGAAAGCTGGGCTCCTCTCAGATCCAGGCCAGAGAGAGACTGCATGCTGGGAATCTCTGGGAAATATCAGACGGAGGTTACAGCCGCCAACAAAAAGACTCTTTAAACAAGCAACTGAGAAAGAACACACTGGAAAAGGGTTTAAGTGCTGCCGAAAGACTTGACTCATCTCCTTAATCAACTGAAGAGTAACGCATTCAGTCATCTGCTGTGATTCAAGGTTACAGGGCCCAGTGTAGCACAATGAACCCATGCACAACGATTTCAGAGGGGATATCACTTTATATTGCTGGTATACAATTAATTGAAAAAAAGAAAACATCTTAATTGGCGAAATCCACCTTATGGTGTTGAAGGTGTGATGTAATCATCTAAAAGGCTAATGTTATGAGCTGACAAGAAATACTTTTAAATTATACTCGCATAGTGCCACGTTTACAACTAAGATATTATTTACTGCATCATTTCTGCTGTTCATCTGCTAGTAACTTACAAAATCCCACCGTTTGTAATCCTCAAGGCCTTTGGATCAGTGGGCTCCATTAGCTTTGCCCCTGCTTAGTCCCCCTGGCCTTACCAAGGTCCCAGGCATGTGCACGCTTCCCTCCCAAGGGAGCCTTTCGCTCCTGATGAAAACTGAGCCAAGCGTGAAGTCGCAAAGTGGCAAGGATGGACCTAATGACGAGACACTGGTTCGCGTGTTTACACGAGCTGAAGCTGTGTTCAGCCAAGCGAGCAGGTGTGCAGACAGATGCTCGGGCACACGTGGGCACGTACGGTGCGTAAGTGTGGGTGCGTCACCGGCAAAGAGACACGGGGGCTGCTGGATGCAAAACACCAAAAAAACTAACTGCCAGAGCGCAGGTACTGAATGTAATCATATCAGACTCTGGTCCTGGAAGGCCAGGGATGGGCTGTGAAAGACCAGAGGCTCTCTTGGTACCTAATTGAATGGCGCTAGCGATAGCGTGACAGTCTCTGTCACCCTATAACATATACAAGCCCTTTCCACTGCCTCTCTGATTTCAGGTGTCTCGGCAACAGCTGGCAGACCATCTCCAAAATAGATTTCCGATGTAGCACAGGTCCTCGTCCCTCCAGCCAGCCATCTTCGTTGGCTCTCAGTCTTCCGGGGAGTGCACTATACCCATCAAACCATCAGCCCACCCATGTCTGCCTTTACGTGCGGTGGTAGGGAGGATTTATAGCTAAAAGGCGATGGGTCGACAGCTGACCATCACCCGCTTTCCTAGGTCGTTTGGAGCATCTCCGCTTCACCATTTCTTGGATAACCCCATTCCACGATGCTCCACTTTTGCCATATTTTGACATGTTCGACCCCCTTCCACTGAGGGTTAATTTTGTCCCTGAAGACTTTGACAATGCCGAAAGGGCCGAGCCACGTTGCCATTTTTAAAGAGGGACAAGCGCTGGAGGTAAACAGATCATCTCAGTCTGTGTTCTCGATACATCGCAGGTCTTTTGTACGGTGCTCAGGGTGTCGGCAGGATCCCACACCGTCCCTGTCAGGCTGTTTTCGGGGACGCCGGATAAAAGTGGCATCAAAAGATGAACCGCGACGCCGCGTGCGTGCGTGTGCATGGATAAATCTGAGAAAATAAAAAAAACGCACATACGTCTGAGAGGTCTGTTTCATGTTGATAAACTGCACATATGTGCACATTTACACGTTATTGGGGCTGAGTAAGACATGTAGCATGTGCTTTATGGTGCGGCGAATGTCCACTGCTGTGTGTAGAATGTCACGTTTACAGTTAGCATGTAGTATGTAATATGTGGTCAGTATCATATGCTCGACTGTACCCCTGTGTGTAGCATGAGGAGATTAGACGTTTGTACATATCATACAATCTATCATACACATTACCAAGCTCCTTGCAACTAGACAGGGCCGAATGTGTCTTATGAGTGACTTTATCCAGATATGATCAGTACGCAGCGTGGTCCTGCAATCCATTACACACAGTTCCGCTCAGAGACCACCTGAACACTGGAAACGCACCTGGGTGCGACAGGAGGGAACCGAGATGACCCCCGTGTGCGTTTAGAAGCGATTGCTAAGCGGTCCATATTCGTTTAGCTTCTACAAGGCAATTTAAAAGAGTTTCTGGACTTGCTTTTCAGGCTTTTCAATCACCTAATGACAGACAACGTGAGAACGCATCCTCCATCCTCTCCAGCTGACGATGTTCCTGTTAAGCTACAACAGCATCAGAAATCATCTGCTCCGCCAACAGATAAGGCATGCAGAAAAATAGAAACGTTTTAGAGAACGTTAGAATAACATAAGAATTTTAGAATAACAAGTACACAGGTAACATCCTGGGGACGTCTAATGTACATGCAATATTTTGTCTGGTGGCTTTACATTGTGTAAAATAACCTTGCCCTTTTTTTCAAATCTGAATCTAAAAACGCACCAATCATTTTGGTTTGTGGCCATGCTGAAATCTATCGCATGTGTGGAGAAAAGGAAAAAGCTGGTTTTGACCGCAGTGCCTTTTTGAAAGCCAAAACAAAACGTAGATGGCATTGTTGGGTGGGTTCTATTGGGTTTTTGTGGACCGTCCTGGAGTCTGCACGAGATCCTTGCGGCTGCAGATCGTCATGCTGGTTCCCAGTTCTAGAATATCGATGCCAACTCCACCCCCTTCCATCCCACACCGATGGGCTTCTCACTCCGGCCCCGTTTCCATGGCAATGACAGCCGACTGAGGAATGTACATCTAAATAAAAAGCAACAGCTTTCATAAGAGAAAAAAAAAAAAGAATCGTGAGGGTGGTGTAGTTGAGGGCGGGTGGAGAGGGGTGTGGGTGTGCGTGAGCATGCTGGGTGATGGTACTCAGACGTTTTTCTTATCTGTGTTTAATTTCTAGCCCCCCTCTCATACACAGAGCTGGAGATTAACTTTCAGATTGATGCGAGAAAGTCTAAATGAAGTGTCTGGTTTGTTTTGCGATGGCTGATATAAAATGCATTTATGTTTTGTGGGGGATAATGACTTTGCATCATGTGATGTTTACCCAGGGATCTTTGGGTGTTCCTCGTGTCAAACGTTCCTGTCAGTGTGATGATGACGTCACGAGCTACATGTCCATCCTCCGGAAAACGGTTTATTGTTTCAGTAATTTCAGGAGTAGCACAGTGTCAAGTATCCCAGCTTTGATTTAAATGCAGCCAGAGTGTTGCGTTTGGATGGTGGAGTTAGATCATGTGGATGGGATTCTGTGTGGGAGGCTATCTCTGTTTGTGTACGTCTCCCCGTGGCTGTCTTCCTGTTTCGATGCATGAGCGTTACGACACATCTCTCTGCGTGTGCGTTTTCATCTGAGCGTATGCAGCCCACTCCTGTGTGTGAGTGTGGGCTGGCCACACAGGTGGGGGAAGGGAAACGCTGTGGCTGGTTTCAGCTGAGTCAGGGTCTGGATCTGGGTTGAAATATGGCTGAGAACTGGGCAAGTGTGGGCCTTGCTTTGGCAAACCTGGGCCTGCTGTGGACTTAGCCTAGACCTCAACCTACCCTCTGCTGTTTTCCTTCAATAGTGTCGATACCTGTTCTGGGATTCAAAGTGGCTCAGGAGTGAAATATCGACATCATAACCAAAAGGTTACTTTGAAAGGTACTTAGCTGGAATCGTTCCATTAAAATGTCCAGATGTAATAAACAGATAAAAGTAGAAGTTGCTTTATGAAAACTAAAGAGGCTGGCTTTTTAAAGAGTGCAGCCTCACACGGTGACCGGGCATGGCTGCCGTTGCCAGAACGGCCAGGCAGTGCATCTCGGCTTTATCTTTCACGTCAGCTGAACCCAGGTCTGCAGTGGCTCCTCACAAGTGGAGCCAAATCATTAACTTCACTTTCCTCCATTAATCTGGTCTGTGGTTCAGAGACGCTGTCTGGATGGGCATATGGCAGCTCACATGACTGGAGGAACATCACACGCACCTGAAAGTCTCCTCCGCTATCGAAGGATCCTTCTCTTTATGGATTTTTACTACCTGGCTTTACAGATGACTGAATTCTAGCAACTGGGTTTCCAATGAAGAAAGCTTAATATTTAATATTTATTCTAAGCCTCCTACGTCCAGGGCTTCGGGTTTGAATTCCACCCCCAGCTCTGTGTGTCTGGAGTTTGCACATTCTCCCAGGGTTCGTGTGGGTGTTCTCCAAGTACTCTGGTTTTCTTCCATTGTTGAAAAATATGTAGTTAACGTTAATGAAGTTTCTGAATTGTGGCTGTGTGTGTATCTGTCCCATGATGGACTGGTATCTCTTCCAGGGTGTACCCCGGCCTTGTGTCCCATGATGGACAGGCATCTCTTCCAAGGTGTACCCCGGCCTTGTGTCCCATGATGGACAGGCATCTCTTCCAGGGTGTACCCTGGCCTTGTGCCCCATGATGGACTGGTATCTCTTCCAGGGTGTGCCCCAGCCTCGTGCCCTGTGCTTCACTGTGTTGATGGATGAATGGATGGATGAATTCATTATTAATACACACTGGGAGCCTGGTCCAAAAATATTATAGAGAATTAACTTGTCTGTCTCACTGTACTGTAAAATGTTCATGCCCACAGCTCATCTTTTAGGCTTTATAATTCTCATTTAACCAAAACAGTAAATTCACCCAAGGTCAGAAATAGGCCAAGGCAGGACATGTGTCAGAAGGACGTATCATCATTTGAGAGAGCTTTTCTGCATGCTATCGATGGTGACGTGGTAAGGACACTTGGGAGACCTACACTGTTAAACCTGCTTCTCCAGAAGGAGTGGAAAAAAGCCAGTGTATAACTCAGTACTGTGTGATATTCACGTACCCGCATCTTTTAATAGGGCGCTCACTCACGTGTTCCATCTAATGTTGCTTGAATAATACATTTAGGGATACAGCTAGTGGGTATTAATTTTTCATATGCATTTTCCGTTTCATTTAACAATTAGGGCAGCATGGTGGCTTAGCGGCTAGCAGAGTCTCCTCACACCTCCAGGGTTCTGATCTCATCCCCGTTCCATGCAGAGGTAGCTTGTTCTACCCGTGTTGTGAGGGTGCTCCAGTTCCCTCCCACAGTCCAAATACATGCAGTTAGGCAGACTGTTGTTTCTGAGTTATCCAAAGTGTGGTGTCACCTGCCTTGTGCCTGATGCTCCCTGGAAATAAAATGGACTCCTCACAGCCCTGTACACAGTAAGCAGTTGGAATTTGGATGGATGGATGGATGGATGGATGGATGGATGGATGGATGGATGGATGGATTTCACCAAAGTTCTATTCACTCAGTTAATGCTGTTATTCACAGTAACATAGAAATGAGCTGCATGGTAGTAATGGAACCCTGAGATCCAAGTGATCTGAGATCCCTCATCATTATTAAGTGTCTGCTCTCTTCTGACTTGATAGCCAAACATTCCAGCACTCTTGGCATTATATCTGCCAAGGCTGGGAGTCCCCACCTGAGCACACCACCCCTTAAAATGCCAAGGATGCTCAAGCTCATCGCTTTCTATCATTCGGTCGGTCATCACTGGAAGGACATTTCATCTGAAAGAGATTGTCGCTGTCCAGCACCTAAAATGGTTAAAATCCATGTAAATTTGCATGAACATTTGTGGTTTCACCTCACAATTCTGGTCCTTATCAAAAGTTTGGCCATATTTTGATAAGCTTTACATGGATGTAAACAGTTATTAAAAATCTAAATCCTAATTAGAAACTGAATTATTGCCCCATTTGGTACACTAGAGTCATACTTTGTGGCTAAAATGCCTTTGTGGAAAAGTCACGAGGGAGGCGTTTTTCCCTCTGTTCATCTGTAGAATTGCCACTATTTTTCCAGTCTAAGAAGACTTTAAAACTCAAGTTCCATGGGAACTTTCCAATGCATGCTATCTTCAAAACACTCAGACAGCCCAGCGGTGCACATAAGGTGGCAAGGCAGGGCATTCAGCAAAAAACATCAATGGCACATGAAATCAGATGTTTTTGTGGTAAAGGAAAGTACCTGCCTCCGCCTCTTTCATTATAATGTTGATAACACAGCTGGTCGCTAGGTGACTGGCATGTGGTTTCTCAGTTTTGCCTTTGGGAAAAGTTGGCTTAGGGTGATCCACTAGGCATCCCAGGACACACTTAACACCGTGTTTTGTTGCGATTACAGTTTAGGGTGTTTATCATAAGAACTTTTCCTAGTTAAACCGTAATTTTCCATAACCCATCCAATCCTGTCCCAGGCAGCACACTGTACAAAGCAGTGTCACCCTGGAAGGCACGCCAGTCCATCACAGGACACACTGTTGCATTTTATTCAAATGTACAATTAATGGTAGAAAAAGTAGAAAAAATAATGAAATGCATTGGCCAGAATAAATTTCGGCAGTATGTCTGGTACGACCAGGCAATTTCCCTTCTTTTTAAAAAAGATCATTTCAGGATCTGGAGGACAACAGGAAGCATTGCCCTCTATTTCCTTGCGGCACAGAACAACTGGACTTTGAACAAAAGAAAAAATTGTACTGCCATTGGGGACCCCATTAACAATAACATTTCCAAAGGGCAAAACAGAGCAAACACAAGGAAGCAAGGCTTGAAAGCAGCTTAAAAAAAAAACAAAAAAAAACATGCTTCTGGATATTGTTTACAGAAACGAGTAGAAGTTCTGAAACTGTTTTATATGAAGAGTTACCCTTGCGACAGGGAGCTGTTTCTGTATTAAATGAGGGGTGACAGAAAGGTGACAGTAAGAGAGAGGTGTCAAACACGGACCAGGAGCCAGGCAGTGTGATGCAAAGTTTCTGCTCTTCCTGGTGCCTTAAATCCCATTCAGAGAATTCAAGTGCAGCTTCTGCATGGACAACAGGAGGCTCAGCTGTGTACTCGTATTGCTCTGTGCTTCAACTTCTATGCATTGTCTCTCTCCAGACGCACATAACTTTAAAGTAAGACTCAATCCACTGGAATTTCTTATGTTGGCCATAATCAGGAGGGAAGAGCCGGCTATGCGCACCGGCCAGCCTGTGTAGGAATTACTTTTTGATTAGCTCGTGTCAGAATATCAGCATCAACAAATCAGGTAAGTGTGACGGCGAGTAATGAAGGAGGCAGCTCAGTGCACCATGGTTAACTGACAGAAATGCCCCCTGTTTTAAGGATATCATTTCAGAGATTTTACGCTACACTTTGGAGAATTAGAATTAAGCATTAATGCCTTAACTGAGGCATGAAAGAAATTAGACAAAAGTTAGCGCAGCGTCTTTTTGCTGTAAGAAGCTGGTGGAATCACGGGCAAGCAGAGGTTAAAGAAGATAAATCAGCTGTGGCTCCTTAACGAATAAATGTCTCCTACGGAAATTCTGCATTAGTCTGATGTTTCAGTAGATGCCAGCATTGTGCGTGACTGGTGAAGAAGACGCTGACTCTGGCTGGGGTCGTTTATCTGTGAGGGTGACGCTGAGGACTAGTGGGTAGCCTGCTGGGACGGAGTGACCAAAGTGAAGGGAGACGATGGGGATGCATGCTCCCACACTGCTGAAATGTGACCGCCCCGTCACCAAATGGGAGATCCCGGAAACACCCAAAACATAAGTTGATAATCAAAGGAACAATTTGTCTGACAAGCATTAGCGCGATCGGTAATTAACAGACTCAAAAGTTTGACTTTTCATCAATTATGAAGCAAGGCGTGGTTCATTGAGAAACATTTGAATGCTTTGAGGTCATCTTCTTGCCAACGCTGTCATCGTGCTTCTCCAGTGCTGAGGTGAGTGAGCCCGTTCTTTCCTCACTCTGCACTCTGACCCCACATGACCCTGTATTCCCAGTCACTTTACGACTTCCTCGCCGTTACTCTACCGCGGCCCCGTCACGCTACACGTTCAGAGATGGCGTGTCAGCAAACATACTTTCACTGGAGCCGTGACTGAGGCTGCCCTGTTGTCGCTGTTGCTTGCCTGGAAGAACTGCATTTTTTAGTAGGCCTGTAGTTAGCTAACAGGCCCTGTGCCCTGACTGTGTCGTGTTTAAACACAATCATTTCCAGGAGCTGTTTAAGATGAACTGACTCTTAGGTAAAGATACCATCCATCCATCCATCCATCCATCTTCTAACTGTTTATCCTTCAGAATCGTAGAGAGGCCCACAGCCTATCCCAGGCAGCATTGGGCTCGAGGCTTGATTACACCCTGGATGAGATACCTATTATCATTCTGTTAAAAATAAATAAATAAAAACAGTATGTCTGGCAGGTGGAAATGGACAAAAACTGGAGGTGAATATAGCCGAAATATAGCCAGTGAGACAAAGAAAGCAAGGTTGTAAATGGATTGTTAAATTAACGTTAAGTAAATTCTGAGTTATAGGCACATAAATCCTATCAGGGGTGTTATGTGCTTCCAGGGAAAGGCTCCAGCCTCTCATCACCATGAATTGGACGAGGATTTGACATGCTGCTACAGA
>JAACJT020001869.1:0-13638 GCA_009936485.2 Gymnarchus niloticus | reverse complement strand
ATGACCCTGAGTGGTGAAGGACACATAACTGCCGAATGGGACATCCTTCAGATGAGGTATTGAACAAGTGTCCTAATTCACTGATCCTAAGGCACTCTTCAAATGAATAGAGGTGTTAACCCCAGTGCCCTGATGATACTCCTATTCAGGGTCTATCCAGAACAAAGGGTCACCTGCCTAATAATACCTCATACCTGTTCATAATAATCCTTATCCTTTTAAAAAGCCAGTGTGTGATGATCAGCCTGACCTATAATGGCCGCCGTGCATCAACAGCTTGGGCGCCACATGGTGGTTGATATTAGACTTTAAATCATCAGTCATTAACAGACCAAGGCCCAAGGCAAATTGGTAAAGAAAATCTAGGGAGGTCTCTGTTTCCTCAAAGCTGACCAATTTCTGCATCCGGCTCAGACTGCAGCCAAAATCCAAAGCACATATGGGAAAAAACACACAAGGAATTACAGAGAAGAGGTAGAATGCGATCCTTCATGTACCTTATCTGAAATTACCTGTCGCATGGCTTGATAGGCGCAGGCCCAGCACGCGGCAGAGAAGTTAATTTTCTCCCTGGTTTAGTGGGCGCATCCGGGTCAGCTTCTGTCCATGACCTCCCCATCTCTGACAAGAGAGTTGGGTGGAGGGAGATTGACCAGGTCTCTTCCACAGGCGCTCTCACTTCCCCTGTGGACACACCGCACCCTACATCCAAGAGCAGTTTCATCCATCTCTGCGCCATGGGGAGAGATAAGGGGAAGTGGGAACGGACCAACGGAGGGTAATAGTACTGTTGACGGTCCCGGGAACCTGCTGGCTGTTCCTTTCCACACAAAACACCCCGTGTTGCACCATGCTTGTCGCTCCCAGTTAAAGCTAAAGGGAGAGGTCCTGCAGGAAGGGGAATGCTTGATTCCTTAGGCACTGGTTCATTTTATGTTGACGCTAAGATGTCTAAAGACATCATTCTAAACAACACTTTTCTTAATAAACATTTTGTAGTGAAAAAGCTTTCAAATGTCTGGAGATTTGTTGAAGCATTAATAGAAATTGAGTACAAAAACAACAGTCAAAGTAAGGATAAAATATATGCAGGGTATATATGTGTATTTAAAAGTATTTATAAACTGCTGAGGCCTGATAAGGAATATTTATTTCCATTCCACCACACATGACCATGTCATGACAGCCCAGAGGAGCATGGATCGTTTGGTACAGTCTGGCGGGACACTGTAGAGTCAGTGCTGTGATGTCCCCACTCCCCTAGGAGGTGCTGCTGTGCTTTTCTCCCGGTGCTTGACTAACATTCTCCCCATGCCAGCAGGAAGTCTGTAATCCCATGGATCCTCCGGATACGACCCCTCGGCCCTTAGCTCTTGGAGGAGATTACATCCTTAGAAATGCCCCTCCTGCCTCTCGTTAAAGATCAGTGCCGCTCCCCAAGAGGCATGCCATGGTACCTCCTGGCTGGAATTCCCACCCGAGTCTTCAGCCTCCACTGTGGCAGCTGCTGTTTCTCCAGGGACTGGCTGCATAAAAGGATTTGGGACCACTGTAAATGATGAGGCCATTTCTAAACGATGATGAGAACATGGTTAATGCTCGTTTTTTTTTTTTTTATGTATGCCTGCCCAGCGGAAACCAAGAAATCAAATGCCATTCGAAAGCTGAGAGGCCTTCTGCAGCTGTCTCGCGGCTTTGATGTACCTCTGGTCACAATGACACCAGCAAGCATTTTCCTGTAACCGTGCTCTACATTAGACTTTATGCTATTTTTAAATTCACTTTCTCAGCAACTAGCTTTAATTAATGTAATGATGCTGACATTGTTAGTAAACAAAACTAAAACTTTTCTGGAATGTACTAATTACGGAGTTAGCTATTATTAAAGAGTAATGCCATATACACAGAGTTAATTATCTTCATTATTGAGAGGCCTATGAGTGCAGTTAAAATTAATGTTTCCAATACATCTTTAACAAAGTTCCTTAACCTCTTTAACAGGCAGCGAAGAGAATTAATTACCCAGGTACTGCCTTGTAATGACACACAATATTACGGTGTGGTGTTCACTGTACCTTTTCCAAGACATTCTGGATATTGCATTTTGAAGAGCACAAATGGAGGACTGCAAAAAAATATCATACATTGTCATGCATTCTAACAGTGGGTTGTGTGTGTGTGTGTGTGTGTGTGTGTGTGTGTGTGTGTGTGTGTGTGTGTGTGTATGTACCATGCTGATATTACATTGTGAGGAGAAGATGTCTCCAGGAGGTAATAAAAACACAACATTTTTACCTTTTTACCCACAAGGAAAAACTCATTTTTATAAAAATCTATGAGTGCAATCAAAAACCCAAAAGAGCCTAAAGTCTTGTATTTTGTTGGGTGACTTAAGGTTAAGCTTAGGGCTGGGTAAGGGGTAGGGTTTTATCATAGTTAGGATTAGGGTTAGGCCCATAGAAATGAATGGAAGGTCCTCACAAGGTTAGAAGTACAAATGTGTACATGTGTATGTGTGTGTGTGTGTGTGTGTCTTTTCTCCTGTGTTCTGTGGGTTTCCTCTATCTACTGTGCTTTCCTCCATCAGCAGATAGGTGAATTGGCATCTCTAAATTGCCCATAGCACGTAATTGTGATTTTGCGTGTGTTTGTCTGTGCGTTGTGATAAATTGACATCCTGTCCGGGGTGTTCCTCTGCTTTGTGCTGCCTGTGACCCTGTGCTTGATAATGGATAAGTAGTGTTTATTCATATGTTGATGTCGATATTTGTGGTCATGACTCTGAGAGGGCTGTGAGGCTACCGCTACGCTAACACAACGCTAATCTGCAACGTGAAACTCAATGCTGATAACCAAGTGAAATGAGGACTCAAACTCAAGCCACAATGATATTGTTCAGAAAGATGGGAATAAGTTGGAAAGGGTGATTAAAAAGAGGACATACCTGTTTAAATAGAAACTAGGGAACTGCTGATGTGGACCAGAAGGTAACAGGCATTCTTTTTGGAGTTTGTACAGAGCAATGAGGAACTAGATTGCGGAGCAGCAGTGGGGGCCTGGAGTCGGCACCATTTTATTTTTATGACCTACATCAAACGTTTCTTCTGGATTGCTAATCTGCCTGAAATCAGGATTTGAGAAATCCACAATAACCAAAGGCTGAGGGAGGGTAGTGAAAATTGCTGGGGGTGGGTGATGTGGACCTAGCCATTATGAGCTGACAGTGTAACCTTAAGAATTAGAAGCGCGATTTTTTTGCAAAGTGGGCAGCAGACCATTTTCATGTGTAATGCGCTTGTAATCCATCCATTTGCACCATCTTCCAGTCGCTTATCTGGTACTGGGTCATGGGGGGGCTGGAAACAGCCCCAGCAAATAAAAAGAAAAGTCATTCGCTGGCTAATTTACCATAACAAACATGTTTTGTATTTTTGTCTTATATGTAATTACACAATTATGTCTGTTGTACACACTCATTAATCATAAGATTCAAAGTAATTCCATCATGTGTGTTAATTTGTTTTTAATAATGTTTGGGATTCAAAGAAGGTTTGCTGCTTTGATTTGAAGTAGATCTGAAAGAAATTAATTTTTTTTACTCTGTGTTTTTCAGGGGATGGTACCACTAGTTTGAAATGCTGTAGTTCTATCTTTGGCTAAATCAATTTCCTTGATCATACTACAGGTTTCTTTGGAGAGCAAAGGCGAAATGTACACAAACTAAAACCTGTGCGGGACCACATACAAGGTCACATTACACTGATCAGGATCCTTGTGGGAACAGAGCTTTGCAATGTATTTTATATGTATGTATGGAAGACCGATTGTTATATCTATGGATATGTGTGTTTGTATGTCTATAAATGTATATAGCCATCCATCTTCCTTACTGCTTACCCAGTACAGGGCCAGTGTGAGCCTGGAGTCTATCCTAGCACAAAAGGCCAGGATGGGCCAATCACAGGGCAAACACACACAGACACACACACATGCACACGCGCGCACACACACACACACACACACACACACACGCACACACACACACTATAGCAAATTTAGGCTCCCATCCACATAGCTGCATGCTTTTCCACTGTTGGGCAAGTTATGAATAAGTGAATAGGTCCGCTCTTTTGACTAACATTATATGTATCAGTAATTCTAGGTCTTCATTTTTTTCTGCATACTTGCCACTATGCCAGTCATCATGCTTTTGAAATCCTAGCAGGTAGTATCCCTAAAATACTCTAGCTTATCTACATTTACTGTTATTGGCATGCTGGTACAAATAATCCTAGTTTGATTTTTATTAAAGCCTTCACCCAGCACTGTTGCTACGATATGTTTTTCTAGGAAGTCTTTGTTATGCGTAGGGCTTGAACTGTGCTCACTTTTGGGAGAGCCCTTCTGTGACTGGCTCTAGTCGGATTCAAGTGGCTCTCCATGCTAGTGTAGCTGGTCTAACTGAGTCTCTAGAGCTGAGGCAGCTTGGATTTGTTGCCTGGAGCTGAATGTTCATGTCTCTGGTTCAGAAAGCCTATCCTCTTGACGAGAGGCTGTGAGGATTGTGGTAGATGTGGTACGGGTTCGATTTCCAGTCAGACTAGACCTGTTAGCAATAGTAAAAAAAATCCCCCCTCATGATCCATGCAGACACAACAGCCAGCCTTACAGGAGTACATGGGAAGACCTCAGATATCTGGATTTTGGGTCCAGCTAAATGAACTCATTTGGCGCCATCAGCTGGATCCCCAGCACCCTCTATCTGCATGCAGAGGTGCTGGTGAGCTCTGGTTTCACCCAGTGCTTTCTCACAGTCAGAACAAGGGGAAACTACTTGGGGACATCAGTTATGCCTTAGCCAGTCGGATCCTCAGCACGTTCCAACAAAGTTTCCGGGGTACTGTAATAACATGATCCTATTACCAATACCACCGGCACTCTTACGTGAACCTGGCATGTACTGTGTGTGCCACAATGTTTGGCTTTGCACACAGTCAGTCTGTAATGTTTGAATTTTGTGTAGAAATTCCTGACCCTACCATATCAAGCATGATATGGAAATCTTCTACAGATGTTATACAAAGCGTTCCTAATTATGATGTTTATGATTCTACCACACTCTACAAGATATGCAGTTATGGATGGATGGATGGATGGATCGACAAATGGATGGATGACAATCATGATCATTTCTGTTACTTAGCTGGTTGGTTTACCCACACAATTTTTAATCGTGGAAATTTCCTGAGGTTTTTTGGAAAAACCCAAAAACAAAAGCAGATTTGTTACTCTGGGAACTACAGGAAGTCCCTGCTGAAAGCTAATCCCCCAACCTTTCAGCTTCCACCTGCCGTCCTGACAAATGGGTCATTCCAGCATGTGATATATCTCGTTAAAAAAAAAACAAAAAAAACGCTGTGGTGCTGTCCTACATCTGGTACAGCCGCAGTCCCACGTGGTCGGTGTCACTGATAGGTTTGTGGGCCACACATCCCCAACCGCCTACCCCTCCTGACAGATACACTTACTGCAAACCAAATGAGACCAGACTCACTAAAGCGGTCACTGACTCAACACAAAAAGAACATTCCATGGGGATGCTTTCAGTAGACTCTACACCAAGTTTCTGTCTGCGGTGATGAGGGAGACGTCCGTCAGCAATACATTACACTCTCTTATGGACTGATAGCAGTTATGGGTTCTACCCCGGATTGTGGTACATACTCAAAGATGCCTCAATGATTATTAAGTATAGATTAGATGGGCTAGGCAACTCTGCAGGTCATCATCTGTCAACGTACACCACAAGAACACGTAGCATAGTTTTCTCCACCTTAAAATACTCTTAACGCCAGGTAAATCAATGCACTGTTAACATTACGCACAGTAAGCATCCGCCTCGGTATAATTAAAGTAGTCCCTTACACTCACGATATGGACGGTGCAGTCAATAATAGCCAGGCAGCAGGAAATAACTAAAACTGGTTTGGCTTGCAGGTAAGCAGCGGTCTACAGGTCGAACGTCAATGCGTGCCAAAGCGGCTTTCATGGAAGACCCAAAGCAGCTACTTGGAGTGAATGAGCTTTCTAATGCTGGTGCAGAGATAATCTGTTAATTTCTTTTCATGTTGTCTCAGAAAGGAAATGAAATAGGGAAGGACTGGGGAACGATACGTTTCTGCCGCTAATTCAAAATCACCTGATTCTTGAGCTGATTATACTGAACGCCATTTTAGGAATGAACTAATTGCATTTAAATGCCAGAAATCTCCAAAGAGCAAACCTCCCAGAAGAAAGCAGTGGTTATTAAATTGGCTGGGAGGGAGAAGATGACAAACACGTAAATAAATAGCAGAATGGCAGCAGCACTGAATGAGTTGCCATGTGTAGTTTATGTCATTACTTTTAATGGATTTGTCTGGTGTATAAACAGGAAGTGGCATAGCAGGCTATGGGTACATGGATACATTCAGAGAGGGCAAAAAGTTAGCCATAAGCACCATTTCCACTAAACGCTGCAATGGTGTCCTTCAGTGGCCTGACATATGGTCAGGGAGGTTGAAGGTTTATGAGTACCATCTTTCAGTGCCTTTAATTTCATGTCTCCATCATTAGAAATTCTTTTAAAGGTCAGAAATTCAAAGAATGAAAATACATTTGTTTTGCACAAGTTATTCAATGGATTTATGCAGAAACAATAGCAGGTGTCTATCACAGCTGTAGGTGTGTGTTAAGTGCTAAATGGGTAATCTGGTAGCATACTCCATCTGCTTTTGACACAGCTGTTACAAATGCGTGCATTTCTGGAAACAAATTACAAGACAGGGAAAAGGCATTTTATTAAGTAAAACACTAAAGTCAGCCATCAA
Organism: Gymnarchus niloticus; assembly: GCA_009936485.2. NCBI lineage: Eukaryota > Metazoa > Chordata > Actinopteri > Osteoglossiformes > Gymnarchidae > Gymnarchus > Gymnarchus niloticus. The sequence continues at coordinate 6,769 of JAACJT020001869.1, read as the reverse complement.
ATTTCCTTGGATTTAGAAAAAAAGCAATGAGCCCCAAACAACAAGCCAATGAACATGTCATTCTCCTATAATCCTATTACCTTCATGCTTTGTGTTCAGTGAAAGCTAATTAATTCCTAAGCTGTTGGCATTTCTCAAAAATCAAAATAAAAGATTATTAGAGAGTGACTTCCTTTTCAGCCTGTACTCTGCACAGACCATATTAATAGTTTTGGGTTGTTTGCAAAGCCCTTGTAAGTGGATACAAGCCAGATTATTACAGGTAATTGTATTTTTGTTACAGACACCAGAATAAAGTGGCATGTACATTACTGTGCTTCAGTAGACAACGAAGATTATGTTTAAATTATGTTTGTGTCGGGGTAAAACTTCAGGTTGGTCAAAGTGTGTCAGTTTGCATATTTTAAAACATCTCTTTGCGTCACCCCAGAACTTACAGTTACAATCCAACATACCCATGTACTTGTGGATCTTGTTTGACTAATCAATACCTCATAAAGTGAATTCACTACTTAAATTCACAAGTTAAGTGATGCAGTGGTGAAAAAGACATGGAATGACTGGATGGATTTTGAGGAAAGTTTTGGGAACCAAAGTCATGTTGTTTGAGACATCCAATCAGATATCAATAATATTTTGGCAAACAGAATAAATTATTTTACTATTTTTCGTATTACTGTTTATTTGTCTATATTCTAATTAAAAATTGTATTTTTTCTAAGCAAATATAGTTACTGCCCAGATATAGGGCCATAAACATTTTCTCAGACAGCTTAAGATTTTTGCACAGTACTGTATAAACGAAGCACGTTTATCCTGTCTTTCAGTATTATGTTCCAATATGATTCAGCGTTTCAGAATCACTGACGTTAAAAGCTTGAGGCAGGATATCAGACAATGACCTGGCGCCACACGCATGGTGCCAGTCACATGCTCCAGGACTGTTCCCTGTTATACTCAAACTCTGTTGTCACGGTGATTCTCTGCTCATCTGTGCATCCCTCTGATGCTGAGAGCAAATTCCACCACTCACTGCTGCGTGGAAATAAAAAAATCGAACCTAATCCAATAAATAATTATGATAGAACAGGAGTAGAACGACAAGTCCTTATCTCTTCCTTAGAATTTAAAGGGAAATTAAGTCATTCTCGGTAGGGCTGGAAGTTTTATAATGCCATTTTTCTTCTGGGCCTGCAGATACCTAATGAAATATTTAACACTATCATTTAAAAGCCCACTGGTTAAAGTAAAAGCATTAAAATGTTAATTGTACCAGTAAATTCTTATTTATTAATCAGGTCCGTTAAATTGCTCAGGCCTGGATGTGAGCGATAGCTTGGAATGGGTGATTAATGCTGCCTGTATGCAATCCTCTAAATGAAGGACTTACACAATGCAGAATTAAGGGTTTCTGTTGTGTGATGTCATTCTGCTTAAGACAGGGCTCTCTGTCTCTTATATATGATTGGTAAAGTGTTGAAATTCAGTGGACACGCATACACATGTGAATTTGTCTTTTTTTCATGATTAGCAGTTACTCACAGGTCCTCACAGCAACTTGATGAGGAGGAAAACTTGGCTGACAACTATATCAGTACCTTTCGCCGGTCTATCTAGCACCCTGAGGTTGCATGTGACAGCAGTGAGTGATGTGTTGCTAAACCAATCAGAGCTGTTGCTGCACGCTGTCTTGTGACCTGTGCTGTGTAAAGACAGCCATTTACTTGGCAGGGTGTTAACCGGCAGAGCTATCCTTCAGGGCGTCTGAGTAGCGAGTAGGGTCTTACAAATGGATGTGTGGGTTGGTTATACTGATTTGGAAACATCTGTAACCGAAATTAAGGGTGCATAAAAATGATCAGTGACTCATTATATATTCTATCAGATGTAAGCAAGGTACAGATAAAAAATCATCTTTGAGCCTCATTTTTACATGGCTTGAGGCAAAATTTGGCCTTAGCTAAAGATGGCACCTCTGTGTAGGCTTCCGAAACGAGCAGAAATGCACTGTGTGGGCGATATGTGCAGCGGTGTTGCAGTTCTGCACAGGGGAACGTGTCAGGCATAGCACTGGTGGCGGTGGTGCTTCATCGTCTCCGAAGTAGAGGGCAACTCTGATAAAACAGCTGGCTTGAGAAACTGGCAGAGATAAACAGCCAAGGGATTACTTGAGCAGTGTGTGGACATGAGATTATACATTCTTTCTGTATTAAAAACACCTCACCCAATGCAGAATGTGCCAGACTACTAGGGGAAAGAAAAGGACATCCATCCATCTTCCAGGCGTTTTCCTGGTCAGGGATGCCCGGAGCCTCCCCTGGGCAGTGGAGGACGCAAGGCCGGGGTAAACCTAGTAAACTAGTCCATCACAGGGCAGATACGGACAGAGTCATATACTATGAGCGATTTACAGATATCAGTGAACTTAACTGAATGTCTTTGGACCGTGGGAGGAAATTAGAGTACTGAGGGGAAGCCTGTGAAATGTGAGGAGAACGTACAGACTCTTCTCACAGACATTGGAGAGGTGAGATTCAAATCCCCGACCCTGGAGGTATAAAGTGTTACCCACTGAACCATGAGCCCCCCCCAGGAAAAAAAATAACATAATGGAAAATATAGGAGTCTTTTTCGGGCTTTTGACTTGTATGAAATGTATATTTTAACTGTAATAATCAATCAAAATCCAGTAAGTTACCCGGTTAAGAATATGGAGATTGTGAGCCTAGCTGGTGAACCGTAAGGACAGAGGCAGCATACATGATCATCCATCCCAGGGCACTTAGACCAGAGCTAAGGATGATTAAATTTAGCTGAACAGTCTTTCGATTGTCAGAAGATAATCCCCGAGGGAAAACGACTGGCCTTTCTCATGAACACGAGGAGAACATTGGAGCTCCACCTAGATTGAGATCTGAACTCAGACGAGCGGTGAGACAACAACACCGACCTTTGAGCCGTCGAGCATATTGTGATAATATCTGATAAATCATAAATGATGGATAATTCTGAAATAGTGCACACATTCATGTCAAGGGTACCCTGCCATCATTTTGGACCATATTTGTCTTTTCTGACATTTTACTGATGCTGATGGGCAGCTTGTGGAAGGAGATCCTCAAGTATTTAATTCATGTTCGAGAAATACTTTAGCTATTGCAGATAAGTGAATTACAGAACAGTTAGCATGCCTGTACTCACATGTATCAGTGTGTGGGTGTGTAGAGGGCAGTGGAATCATAAAGTTTCATAAAGGTGACCACGCCGCTATTTCAGAGAATTGCTATATAAAAAGAATGTGTCATAGATTTTTTTTTACTCTTGATAAAATGTACAGTACTAATGAAACAGCAGATACTCTGGCAATGGGTTGCCTGTCGCCTGCCAAGTTCCTGCTGGAGAGTAAGACAGAGCAGTCTGTCGCCTAGCCTTGAGTCCTCTCCAAATCAGAGCAAATGCGAGTGGGCGGGGCTCAATCTGCCTCCAAATTCGCCTCATCTCAAAATATCTTTACTGACCGGCCTTAAATGATACAAGCCTGGTAGGCTCGGTCAATTCTCAACACTTGTTGAATGTCACTGGTCTGGGGACGGCGTGTCCGGATCTGCCACCAGTGGTCGGCATACCCCGATGGTGGCTTGCTTTCCTCTGACCCCCGTGTACGGCAAACACCACCCGGCACGTGTGGCTCCTGTGAAACGATTGTGCCAGGAGCTGACAAGAGAAGTGAGGACTGCGGTGTTGTGAAAACCCAGACGTAGAGCAGGACAAGCCTTTAACAATGACTCCAAATAAAGGACCGTGTCCAGGCTACCTCCCTCTCACAGAGCTCTCTTTATAAATCTACAAGGGTGTTAAGGTCATGTCATCCAGGTGCTGGTACAGAAACATATTGCAGAGCAAAGAGAGAAGAAACGTATTTCACACAGTTTAATTCCCCCTAAAGAGGGTTGTAATAAGAGAATTACAGCTTGGTGATGTTTTAGCCGTAGGTCTTTGTCAGAAAAATACTGCATTATACATTTTTACATGGATTTCACATATAATCTAGCTCAGTTTAATAGTCTTCCTTAAGTCATTTACAATGACTTTTTCAGTCTTCAGAGTGCTGAATATGAGGCATGAAATAAGCCTACTAGAATAGGAAAAAAACACATTTAACGCAGAGCAGGGACTTTTGGCACCAATTCCCGAAATATTTTTCCGGTCCAAATGTGAGGTAATTCAAATCTGGTCACAGAAATTCTTTCTGGTGTTTTGTTTGTTTGTGATGGCACTTTCTTGTGACTAACGTTCCAGTAATGGCAGACGCTGGGCTGTGGGACGTGGAAGGCTGCAGGAAATTACCGGTAAAAGGTGACAGAGTACGCTGGAGAATTTGGGGCAACAATGAATGATGTATTTAACACGGTTCAAAAGGTCACACTATACTCATGGGCTGTCTGATAAACAGGTGCAGCGCAATGAATTATAGCTGGTGTGAGGGCTGTATAAATTCAGCAGGAGGCCTTCTCAAAGTTGGCGATTTCTGCATGGCCACACATTTCTTATTTAGGCAGCATGTTGCATTTGCCTGAAATGATGTTCAGCACCAGGCCTGAGTCAGTGCAATGAGTCATTTGGAATAAATCATCTGTCTTACCAGACCTCCTGTAATTAGCCCCGGGGATTATTTTTTTTTGTTTCCTGAGACTCAGTCCCCTCAGAGAATCAAGCATGCTCTGCCTGTTAGCCAGGCTGGCAGTGGTCCTGTGTCCTATACTACCATATGGCAAATCAGCTAGCTGGGGTTCCACCCTCTGAGGTATCCTGGAAGCTGGTAAATGTAGTCTCTAATATTTAAATTGTCACGCCTGAAGTTGTTGTCTGACGGTTTGGCTTAAATTAAAACATAGCAGGAATAAATGCGCCATGGAGTGTGACTGCAAGGCCCAATTACTTGCCATTCTCTAATAAGCAGCTCAGAATCAGCATAATTTTCTTCACTCACATATTTTTCAATGCAGTTTCATTTGTGTTTCTTTATCGAGGTCCATATGTTTTAATGTTATTTTGGAGATATATTGTATTGAGATTTTGTAAGTTGATGCATGGCACGCTGCCTAGGAGAAACCTAATGTAGCTTTATGGCAGTCATTTTGCATTCATTTTATACACATACAGCCCCAAGTGAAATACTATTTGAGAGTGAAAACTAGGAGACTGCAATTTAGCTAATGTGATTGTTGATAAAAACGTTACCAATACGCATTCGTTCAGTGACTGAAGAAGACAGGGAAAACATTACTATTCCATGTGATCGCTCTGCCGCAATTACCCAGTCAACTTTGCGAAATCATAAAATGATTGCAGCCCAAGGAAAGGTTCACTGGGTTACTGAAGCCTTTGGGGAATGTAGTTGTTGGATTATATTTCATATTGGGAAGAATCCATACCATAATGTTACAGCAAAGAGAAGCTGTTTACATCCTGACCAGAGTCACCACTCAAATTAGATGAAATACCCTCCAGCTCGTCTTTTGCCTTTCTCACTTTTAGATTTACCACAGCAGATGGAAACCGGAAGGGGGGTTGGCTGTGGTGGGGTTAAAGAAGGATGGTTTCCACTGCTATTGGCAGCAGGTCAAACTGGGATTTAAGCACTACTGGAGCCACCAGGCACACTCAGGGATCAGTGGTGTTATCTGGGTGTGGGGGGGCAGAGTCAGACCAAGAGAGGCCTAACAGTAATAATGCTGGGAAGTGGCCTCTTTGACATGAACAGTCATGGTCATATTGACCTATAATAGCCTTCAGTCGTGCTGCTCGTCAAGGCTAGAAAGCCCATATGTTTCTGTCCCCTCCGTGACATTTCCAGGTGTGCTGGTCCTGCTGCCATGGTGTCTGTCCTGTTGGATATGCACCGCAACGTGTGGCCAATGACATGTTGTACTTTGAGGTTGAAGAGAGAGTGGTTAATTGCAGGAATGTGATTGGAGAATGGCTTCCAAATCCACACAGACAGGGATTAATGTGCAGTCAATCAGCAGCTGGTTTAACCCAATTACCAGTCTTTTATCACTTCATAATATACCAGCCAGGAAATGACAGGACATGGTAATCCCACCCACTGTTTAATCTCAAGCTTCATATCTGCTTTGTCTAGTCATAAGTCCCAAAGCTCAAAACACCAGAGGTCTCCTACCAGAAACGCTGCTTCAGATACAAGACAGTCTCATTAGGCTAGTTCCACTCTGGTGTGCTCAATTTGTAGTGATATTTGGGTTTTGAAGAGGCTTTTCCTGGTTCTGCTAAAAAGATGTTAACTGATAGATAAGAGACTAGTAAAACTGACAGACTTGATTTAAAGAGCAGGAGAAAAGCATCTTTGTCTTTAGGTTTGTAGCCAAAGAATGTAGCTTTGTTAATATTTTTAACAGAAGGAATTCTTTCAGCACCAGTGTCACGGTTGTCCGGATGTGGAGGGAGACGAGGTTGCAGGTATACAAAGGCATTCTATTGACAAAACGAGAGAGCCCTTCGGGGGTAATGATGTGGTTCTGCAGGTTAGGCATCTGTACCTGTGACTAAACATTCACAGGTTCAAATCCCCCCCAGCTGGCCGACATGGTCATATCACTGTTGGGCCCTTGAGCAAGGCCCTTAACTCCAATTGTTCCAGGGGTGCTGGACACTTAACATGGAGACAAAGATGGGGAAATTCACATTTGTCCATGGGAATAAACAAAGTACTTGTGTACTATTATTATTACTAACACAACCAAAGGGC
>JAACJT020001868.1:0-13644 GCA_009936485.2 Gymnarchus niloticus | reverse complement strand
AAAATAAAATCAAACACTACTTCCACTTCTTCCCCCTCTATTTGCCAAGACGTGATGGGTCCGGATGCCATAATCTTCGTTTTTTTAATGTTGAGTTTCAGGCCCGCTTTAGCACTTTCTTCCTTAATCTTCAACAAGAGGCTCTTCAGTTCTTCTTCACTTTCTGCCATTAGAGTGGTATCGTCTGCATATCTGAGGTTGTTCATATTTCTCCCAGCAATTTGGTGTAGCCCTTGGCAAAGATAAGTTCAGGATAGATAGGACCTATGGGGTTGTCAAATCGTGGTTTGCCTGCTTCCGTAGCTTGAGGGTGACACCCGATGTTGCATGCAAGGTTATAGTTGCTTATGTGGTACTCCGCAACATTTCCACGATCAGAGGGGATTGAAGCCTACCTGACCAGTCCCTGCCCGACGTAGACTACCCCACTGGCTGGGCCGTAAGAGACTCAATAGCCTGGCAATAATTCGATTAATAAAACTCAGACACATAACAAGTCTCTTGAATGGTTTATTTCTTCATTCTTTCCTAAAGCAGAAGAACTTATACAAAAAATGTAATTTTTGTCTAAGGAAGGGAGAAAAGATGTTTAAACTTGCCTTCTTTTCATATTCCTTACTCAGTCTCAAGTTTTAATGTTTTAATTTCAAGACTTTTCTTCTCACAGTCAAATTCCAGTTTCCTTCTGTACATGGTCCTCATATTGTCAGCTCCAGCCTGCATTGGTTATGACAATGCATGTGAAATGCGCAACAGTGTTGAGTTTTTTAACAGTGCTGATGTTCCATTGTGGTTAAGTGTTTAGTATGGTGCATTATTATCAAGAGGGCAGATGAAGACTCCACAAGTCAGTAAGATTATTCTTTTTAGGTAAACATCTTTGGTGACCCTCACCATTTCTGTTTGATGGTTCCAAGAGGTCAGATCCACAGATACACACCTGGAACAGATGTCCTCTACCTGACACACAAGACAGCAGGAGAGACCATTACACTCTCCGAAAAGACTGCTTAAAACAGTTTTTTCATAGGCCAGCCGGTAACTGATGAAAAATCACTCCATTTGGACATGCAGGCATGATACGGTAGTCATCATACCTGTCCACCTGAGGAGCCATTTTAACACAAGTATATACGACACACATCAGCCAAGAGTCATTAATGTACACATTCATCGCTGTTACGTCTATATGGGGGTCATCAAGGGCGTGTGCTGGTGGCTTCAGTAAAGACATATCTCCTTCAACTATAAATGACAGTGTGCTGGCAGCTTCGGTAAAGACACGTCTCCTTCAGCTATAAATGACAGTCTGCTGGTGGCTTCGGTAAATATACGTCTCCTTCAGCTATAAATGACAGTCTGCTGGTGGCTTCGGTAAATATACGTCTCCTTCAGCTATAAATGACAGTCTGCTGGCGGCTTCGGTAAATATACGTCTCCTTCAGCTATAAATGACAGTGTGCTGGCGGCTTCAGTAAAGACATCTTCGACTATAAATGACAGCGTGTCCTTCAGCTATAAATGACAGGACATGTCACAGTGGATTGCTACTTCTATTTACTTGACCAACAAACCTACTGGTCTTGCACTTACCCTGCACAAATAATGTGTGTCGAAAGCCACCAGCATCAGGCTCTGAACCAAGCCCACCTTGGAGACCCTCCATTACAGGTCTGCCCTGGTTTTGCGATAGGGCTAGCGCTTCTGCCTCCGTGTATTGAGGGGGAGATGGGCCCTCTTCAGTTTTATTCTGGTCTGCTTTCTTCCTATTAGCTGTAAAACATATGAGCACAACAGTCGTTACAGTCATACGCAACATATCTTCATGATGATGATATAATACAAAGCGGTGTGTACTTGGACTACTGTTTAATGCTTCATTCGGATCTGCTGCCACGTCCTTCTCACCCCAGTCAGACTGCTACTGACAGTAATGAGTATGCAGGCCATGTGTGAAGAATTCCACTGATCACTCAATTGTCAAGATTTAATTGTCTGAAAAATAATTGATGTGTACCTGTCACTTAGGCCATTTCTAAATTCCTCATAATGGACTGGGAAGCCCAAGTGAAAGTGTAATTGCTCATTCCTCTTGTGTTTAGAAATGTATTAACTGTATTAACATATATTAAATTGTACAGCGCAATTAACATCATGAGGCTAACACCAAGTTCCCTTTCACACTTAAACGGTCAACGATGTGTTGTCAACAAATTTCTCGGTTCATTCTGACAGCCACCGTATTACTTTCTGAGACCAATGTAGATTTAAATTCAGTGTAGCCCTGCATGATCATTCTGCAGTCCTCTACACTCAAATACGGCACCCACAACATCTTTGCAATGCCAACATCACCCCTTCTATGTGAACACACAGCTTCTGAGTAAGAAACTCCAGCTTGACTTACGGAGTTGATAACCGTCATACTACCATTTAGCTCTGATCACAGTAATTATGGCTTAATCCGGTACAATCGAATTAACACTGGGTATGTGAAAGTCACTTCATAGTACATCCACTGATCACAAAATATAACCAAACACGTTCACACGATCACTCCAGAACCAATCAAGAAAATCTGACAGGTGTACACAAATGTTTAAAATATTTTTCCACCATTACAATAGTTTGTTCTAGCGGATTCTTGGCTCACTCCTTACCTTAGTATATATGAAGCACAGCTCTGAAGGGGAGGGGTCCATTCATCTGGTGAGGTAGTATCTCCGGGTAAGCAAGGACACAAATTTAACATGAACACTCACCACAACAAATGACACATACTTGTTAGTTCATAAATAAACCGAACTGTCACCCAGTGAGGGGGCCACAGCGCATGCCCAGTCTGTGTCAGAAAAATCAGTTTTTGTGTGGACACCACAGCACTTACTTTCTATTTATTTATTTTTGCTCAAGAAAGTACACCAGCTTTGTGCTTCCTAGAGAAATATGCACCTTCTGAGCAAATACAAAACGTTTCTGCGGATTGCGTGAAAATCGAACCAAGCTGGACATTCTAATGGAAGCTGTATCACTAAGAGACACTACAATAGGATGTCTCGTATCCTACAGCTTGTAAAGACTAAAAAACAAACTCTGTGATAAACTGCATTGGGACAGAATTTTATTGGAAATGTTCATTGCAACCGTTACAGGAAAGCTCCGACGAATGTGGCATTGAGCACATCAGGAAAAGATACATAAAAGAGTTACTCAGCTTGTATTTCTTTTTACTTCTTTTTCACTGTAACAAACTTTACATAGGATCTATGAGACAGGACACAGTCGTGAAACCATTTTTGGTCTGTCCTTTGCCTCCGTACCAACTCTGTCATCTTCATACTTTTTCTTCCTTCTGCATGAAGTCTTACTTAAAAAAAAAAAAAAAAAAGCTTAAGAGTCAGAATTGACAAATCATGTACGACAATAATTAGCAAGCAACGACTGTACATTACCTTTTCTGTTTTTTTTTTTTCTTTATAAGGAAAGTATTGAAAATCTGAATCAACAAACCTCTAAAGATGGTTTAAAACATCACCCCCCCCATGCCTAAAAACTGACATTTCAATGAGAGGAGTTTTGCCCGCTTGTTATTTTCTGCTCCTTGGTTCGGCCCGACCTGCCATCCAGAGCAGCGGACTCCCTCTTCCGTTCTCAGCCTTCTCTCCACTTTCTCCATGCTGCTATATTCCGGTCACCGTCTAATCCTCCTAAAGACGAACTGCATAGTCTATTCACAAGGAGTCAGAATTACTCTCCACCAAGTCACTTTTCAGGTCCCCAGGTGCTGTTTCGGTCCCATTAGCAGCAGCCTGCAGGGGGCATCTGCCCTGGGCAAGTGATTCAGCAGTGTCTTCCTGGGGCTTTCGGTGGCCCCCGTTGCCAGAGCTTTGTGCTTTCTGGGCATCCCTGCTCCCAGCTCTAGCAGACAACACACCTGACACCTTGGGGGATTCACTGTTATTCAAGTCTTGCAGTTCAGGTCGAGGGTCCAAGGCTACCTTGCCACTGCGGTAGAAGATGTCATACAAGTCCTGTGCTTTCGCCGCAGCCAAGCTGGACTTGGGTTTTTCAGTCTTCAGCGGCGCATCACTTGAGTTCTGCAGGAGTGGAGGAGGCCGGACCACGACGGTCAGGTTTTGCTCACTCTCAGGCACGCCGGGGGCGGCCACATCGGACTCCACTGTCATCACACGCATGCCAGGAGAAAGTGGAGCCTGCTGCTCTGTAAGGCCTACCTTTGGATCAGATTGTGCTTTCTCACCCAGAGTCGTGGGGGGCCCTTCAGGTTGAGCGGCTTTTTCTGGTACGTTGAGAGTTTTCAGGACCACCTCCTCACCACAGAAAGCTTTGGAAATGAGGTCGGGTGTCACCACAGCGCTTTCATTGACATGGTTCATCACTACAGGAGCATGTTTGATTGTACTCTGAAAGCCAGTCTTACTGGAGGCACCGGGTATGGACTTCCTCAAGATCATAGCTGGTGTAGGCAGGCTGGGGCGGAGTTTTGCTGGGGCAGCTAGGGAGGAGCTGGTGGGGACCCAAGGACTAGATGGAGGGATGACAGTTTTCCCTGAAAGCTTTATGGCTATGGTCTTGGCTTTGCTCAAAACAGCCCTCGCTTCGCCCTTGTCTCCGCCGTTTTCCACACTACTGTCCTGCTCTTGGGCACTTTCCACAGCTTTATCCTCCTCATTTTCCTTGTCTGTCTTCTTCCAGCTGAACTTCCCAAAGGTAAGTGGATTGGACAAAGATAAAGATGAACTCCTGTTTGCCTCCTCATTCTTCTTTCTCAACTTGGCCAGGATAGAGGGACTGGGACCTGAGATCACCTTCTGAACTTCTGGCAGCCTCTGCGCCGGCTCGGCTGGCTGGACGGCCTCTCCTTTCTTCTCCTTAACTGGAATCTGCACCCCCACCTCCTGCTCCTTCTCTTCCTTCGTCCAACTCCCCGCCTCATCCTCTCCATCGTCTCCTTGGCCCTCCTTCACAGAGGAGTCAGACTTCTCGTCCTTGGGATTTCGTGGCCTTTCTCCCTTCTCCTCCAGCTTGCGCTTCACCCCCGAGGGCCGTTGTTCCCTGCTGTCCGTGTCCACAGGCAGCCCGGCCTGACGATCCAGGTTCCTCCTCTGCTCGTAAACTGGAAAGTCATCTGTGTGCCTCTGATACAGAGACGAAAAAGAAACCATGTTACTTTGCTAGAGAAATCAGCATCAGATAAATTAAAAGAATCATTCGGTGCCTTGATGTAACAGAAACAGTAACTATGTTGTCAATAACAACAAAGTCCTGGGCATCATTCAGTCCAAACAGGGAACAGCAGCTAAAAGGTTGTTGTGAGCACCTTCCATCAAGGACATGTTCGATAAACTGAGACAACTTATAATCCTTCTGGGACTGTTAAAGTGACTGGGAAGAGGGGCAGGGCACCTGGCTCTGTGAACTACCTTATATTTTTCGTTATGAGCTTGAGAAGTCACATGATCTTCAGCACAAATCTGATCTCCAAAAAACTCCCTGCACAGCTGGCAGTAAAACCCGGCCACAGGGACAAGAAACTCAGGCCCTGCAAAGGCAGCAGGAGAGGACCAGGGTTAACGGCAGCGAAAGGCATTGACCACACTGCTGAAGTCAGCAGCTGACCTTGTACATGATAACACAGGATAATTCTCATAAGGAAGCAAACTATAGGCATATGAGATTTTACAGTCAAACTGGGGTAGTGTCCCCGATGAGCCCTACTGGGATGGCTGTACCTTTCGCTGGTTTCATAAGTTTTTCCAAAGCGGGCTTCTTCTTGTGACCCTGGGAGGAGGTCGACACCCAGGGCCTGTCGTATGGATCTTGGGTCTAAAGGGACCGGGACGACAGAATGACATGTTCCTGAGTTATAGTAGCAAACATCCAAAGTGACACAGTCCAAAGCGTAATGCTAACAAAACAAATAGCTTCACAAAGCTTTCGAATCGTGAAGCAGAAAACTGGATGTAGCTATCCAAAGGAGTGTTTCTCCCACCTATTTATCATTATGGAGTATAGATCTGTGGACCACTAGAGGACTCTCATGGAGCACCTGTGATTTCAGTTGCTAAACTGACTGGACGGAGGCTGCGCAACTAAGTACATATATAGCATTTTGAAATATAGAGAGTGGGTGGTCTCAACCAAAAGAAGCGGTGTACACAGAAGTTCTAGTTGCCCGTGCAGATTGCCTTAACTTAGATAGAGGAGAGCCACCAACCTTCCTGTGAGATTTGCTGTGCAAGTGAGCAAGAAAATCAAACAGGGAGCCACTGACAGTGTTGCAGTTTTTGCACCAGTGGTCACCAGCGTCATAATATTCATACTGGACCGGTGACCCCATTGCCAGAGGGGGGGAGTGACCAGGACTTGTCGCCTTGGACGTCTCCGAAGTGGTCTTCAGAATGGACGTTGCCTGTCCAAGAAAGAGATGTCAAGAAAGGTGATTAGTCAACGCAACCTAGAAAATAAGGAAATCTATTATATGAACTGCGTCCAAAAGAAAAACAAACAGTGATAAAAAAATATTCCTAAAATGAAGAGTAAACCCTGCGCCCCAACTGGTCTTACCTGTGAAACACAGGAGGTTCTGCGTGCCGGCCTTGAAGCAGTTACCCAAAATGTAAATGGACCTCACTAACATGCCTCCGTCTACTTGGAGTGACAAACGGTCATATCGCGCATTTTTTTTGGTTCGTTGTGCTTTGGAGCACCTCTCAGTGGCACTTTGCAAAGATCCACTGTGATAATTGGTGGCATTGCACGCTGGCCAGAGATCAGCACCGGCCAAGGGCAGATAGCTGCATGCATGTTATCGGAAAACACCGGTTTGTTGATGGAATATTATTCAGACCTGGTCTCTAATCTTTCATTTTTAATATCTTAAATATTTAGTGGTTTATGTTGGACGGGGTGGTTGTGCAGACAGTACAAGATAAGAGGATGAGACACGGGCAATCTCTATGAGGCCCACCAGTTGAAACACTGGTAAATTTCAACACGGGGACAATGTGGCCCCACTGAGCTTGCCGTGGTATGCCCTGGTCCAAGGCAACGATTAAAAATTGTGGAGGTATGGTTTCAGAGAGGAGCTGAAAACAAGTAAAAGCAGGTTAGCTGGCATCGAGGCAGACCTCAAGAGAGATTGAAGACAGGACCTTTTCAGCACTGGTTCAACATAGTCGTCAATCACAACTGACAGCACCAGTGTGTCCTGAACAGATCTTCTACCTTGGAGGATGAGGCATCGGACGGCCCGACAGCTGGGTTGTCAGAGCTTCTGGAGCTATCTTTGTCACTCTTTGCCGATGGCTGGGGTTCCCCAGATAACCGGGTCTCCTTCCTGTGCTTGTCCATAACGTGCAGGCCAAGAATAAGAGCCACCTTGTCCAGCTCTGCTGACTTCTTCTCGGCCTCCTCCTGCTCTTTTCGGAGCTGGGAGATTTGGACCATGATCTCCTCCTGAAGGTGGCTCACCTCGGCCAGCAGCGGGTCCTTGTGTCCATCCTTTTCACGACGCTTCTTCCTCAAGAGCTTTCCTTGGTGAACCAAGGTAGAGCCAACGGACATAGCAGAATGAGACTTCAGCCCTCGAAACTCAACGAAACAATTACTACCTAAACACAAATGACGATACACCCAATTTTCCCTTCTGTCAACCTGCAATTCATGGACATTTCACATTTCATAATACATTGTGTTCTGTGCCCATGGACGTAAATTAAGTCAACAGAAATATTTTGAGCTGTAGTGAGCGTGTTGCTTTAAAGAAATTCGACAGTATTCTGTTCCATGTTCTTGCCCAGATGCCAAAACTGCAAATTATAGCCTCACTGATTGCGTCTGATGAGAAACCAATTTTTGAAGTTGAACGGTAAAGTGTGGGATGTTTTCTACAGACACCTTAACAAAGTGTCTGGGCTAGAACTGACCTTGCTGTTTCCGTAACCTCTCCAGTTCTTTCAGCAGATAGTCCTTCTTGTCCATAAGAATCTGTCTTTCTTTCTTCAGCTTCTCCTGTTCTTCAATGACCTACAAGTAGACAAGGTCCAGGTATCACCCTCCCCATGAGTCCTTCAACATAGAGGCAGGAAAAGGAAAAGCCAAAGCCTCCCTATAGAGCCAAGGCTACCTTTTGCTTCTGTTTGCTGCTGTCCTTCTCCTCTGCTTCCTGAGACCCGGTCCGAGTGGCATGTTGGTCTTCCTCCGACGAGTGTAATACAAAATCAAGCATTCGAACAAATAATCAAACGTTCACAGTAATAAGTCTATAATGGGATACTGACTGGAAATAAGAGGGTCACTCAAGTTTTTATATGTGAGAAAAGCAACCGACGACTGGTCAGGATGCAATGACCAATCATTTGTGCAGTGACCTCATTCAGACACGTAAACCATGTGTAAGAAAAACGGCAGCTATTCTCACCCCCGCCAGACCGCCGCAGTGAGACGGGTTCTTGTTTCTGTGGAGCAGGCTTGTTGTTCTGTGGGTCTATGGCAACAGTCTCGATGACTCGCAGGTTAGAACGTCCAGATGGCGCCATAATCTTCTGAGCCTCCATGGGCCCGACAGGGGGCTCCAGAGAGGGAGGCGGGTACATGGGCCATGTGGGGGGTGCGTAGGGCACGTAGTTCCCATACTGCCCATAGCCAGGAGGTGGGTAGTTGGGAGCAGGGCCGAGGTAATTCGATGCTGGGTTCAGTGTATAAGCTGAGACAGGGTGAGTGGGTAGGGTTCCCAGTGAGCCCAGGGCCTGAGGGACAGCGGGTGGGCAGGGCGGAGGCTGATTCATGGACACAGGCTGCTGGGAGGTGCTCATTCCCAGCACGGGGATTCCCCAGCCCCTCTTAGCAGCATCGTCAGGGGTGCTGTCGTACGAGCTGGTCCTGACGGGCCGAGGCGATGGGGACCGTTCGTTCGTGGACCTGCCACGGTGCCGACTCCAGCTGGGGCTCCGGCTCCCGCTTTGGCTCTGGCTCCCACTGCGACTGCGTTGCCGGCTGCGGTCCCAGCTGCCAGACGACACCCTCCTGTACGGACGCCTCTCTGCATTACCATGCAGGCGTTCCTGCGTCCGAGCGGCCATCTGGCTGATTTCTGCCACGCCAAGATCCAGTCCGATGGTCTTAAGCAGCTCCTGAATCTTTTCATACTCTTCAACGTCCTGCCTTTCCTTGGCCTCCCCTGGGCCCACGCCGGGTGGAAAACTATCTGGCTCAGAACTGGCGTTAACATCCTGCTCAGAGGCGGTGGCTTGCAGGCCGTGGCGGATGAACCTCTTATCCGTCAAGTTCTGATCGTGGAGGCTCCTGCTGGAGTAGCTGTCGAGATGATCCTCAGCAGCCATTTGGTCCCGTCGATATGGGGAAAGGGCAGCAGGCGCAGGCAAACTTGCCATACTGAAGCATTGCCGTATAAACTCGGGGCTGTCGCAGTACTGCAGTGCGCCCATGTCACCATATTGGCTACACTGCTGTGTCGGGGCTTCGCTCTCTGGCGGCTGGCTTTCCTCCTCGTCCCCGTAGAGGAACCTCTCCTCATCCTCAATGTCTGTGAAGCTTCTCTTCCTGTCCTGTGGGCCAGGTGAATCCCCCATCAGGCCTAAAATACGGGAGAATCCACCCTCATCCTGTCCAACCTTCTCGTGAGGCAGGAGAGAGTCACAGGCATTTTCCATCAAAGTTTCCTGTTTGACACAGGCAGCGTTCTCCTCGTGCTGCCTGAGGCCGGAGTCCTGTCCAACCTCCTCCTTCCACTGCTGCAGAATAGATGCCAAGAGTCCCGACTCCATTGCCTTGGTCACAGTGTGAAGGAAGCGCTCCGACTCCCTGGATAGACTGCTGCCCTGCTGCTCCACAGTGCCGTCTCCTGGGGAGCTACTTCCCTGTATGACAACAATGGGAAAAAAAATTAGTCTGAGGACATAGGCCTAATTGAAAAAGATCAAGGGTCACGAAGGGTCACTTTGTGCCAAAAACATAACTGTCATGGAGCAGAATAACTCCTACCTGCATGACTGCTGGGGAGTCTGCCTCAGAGTCCAACCGCTTCTTGAGGATAGACTTCTTAGGCATGGACAGCATCTCCTGCACCTCCTTACGTCGCCGGGCCAGCTCCAGCTCTCTGAATTCCTCGCTGTTCTTTTCCTTGGAGGGAGATGCTCGCGGGCTCCCACTGCGCCACCGGCCAGTGCTTCTGCTGCTACTGCTGCTCCTGCTGCTGCTACTACTGCTGCTGCTGCAACTCCTGCTCCTTCTTCCAGAGTGGCCCCGGGCCCTGCTTGCACTCCTGCTCCGAGGCCGACTCCTGCTACGTCTCCAACTGCGACCGTGACTGTGGCTACGTGCTCGACTACTTCCACGACTACAGCTCCGGCTACGATGACGACTCCTGCTGCGGCCCCTGTCAGGACTACGGCTCCTACTCCTGCCCCGACTCTGCCCCCGGCTCCGCCCCCTGCTTGGGCTCCGCCTCCTGAATCCAGTGTCAAACGAATGTTCATAACTCATCCTCTTCTCAGGAAAAGGAGGATAACTGTGCTTTTCTCTGTAGTGGTAATCTCTGCCAAGAAAAAAGAAAGCAATACTCACTGACAATCAATAGTATCATCACCTGCTGCCCTTTACAATAAAAAAATCTATTCTATGAAAAAATGAATCTTTGTTTAAGCAAGCATCTACACAACATCTCATTTATTCCTTTAAAAAAAATGTACCATTCTTGTCTGTAACCAAAAACAATAGTCTAGTTAACTAGTGCAATAGATTCACGGTTCTTTGCTATGTTGTTTTGTTATCAGAAGTTACAGTATCTTCACTGACAGTCACTTGCCCTTTTCCCAAACACTGTACCTGTCGTATCGTTGGCCTGATTTCCAAGCTGGAAGTCTAGTCAGCTCATTATCAACAGTGATCGCCAGGTTGTGGTCAGACAAAAGCCCACCATGGGGCGGAGAGGGGGTCAGTCGCTGTGGATGATCAGTCACGTTGGATCAGGGAGATGCAGTAAACAGGACAGGTCATGCCATTAAAGTAAGTACCCCTTATGGGAAACTACAAGCACTTACATATGCAGAACTGAGGCAATCTCAGAAAAGATTCATCATATGAAAGGGTTTGGTTTAAAGCTCAATGTAATGCTTTTGCTAGATAAAGACCAATCTTGTTCAGTTCCAGTTATTACCACAAACATAATCATCATCATCATCATCATCATTTGGTCAGAAAACGAAGTATAACTAAGTGCACCTTGTCTGGATGAGTTTGACAACTAACCATCATCACAGACCAGCTGGTCTGTACTATTACTGTACATACTACGGTATTTCAATATTAACCAGACAGCCACATTCACCTAGGAAAGTGATCCCATCCCAGGTAAAAAACAGAAGGCGCCTTACGATGACAAGATGCTTGCGTTTTGAAGTTTAAGTAACATGCACACAATAATCAGCAGCAGCAATACTCATTTGTCTAATAACCTATTTATATGCGGTTCTGTACTGTTTTAATGTTCTTGCACTGTGTACTATGTGCGCTTGAGGTAAAGTATATATATAAGGTGTCTTTAAACCCGAGCTTTGTACAGAACAATACTGAATAACCGCACACCTCTAACAAGCGCGGCAATGACAGTTAGGATAAAAATATCCATCAGAAAGAAAGCCACCGGTAAAGTTCACCTGGAGATTATCATCGTGGAGAAGTGCAATATTCAAATAATAAATCAGTTAATCAAGAAATCCTCCTGTTCGTCTTCCATGACAAAGAGGTCCTAAAGGGTTCCAGAGACGTCTGCACTAGTTCCAACACTCCAATCAACCTACTTTGCCGAAGTGCTCCCTCGAAGAAGGCCGGCCTCCCGGGCCCCAGCTGCCTCCTGAGACGGGAGACGGAAATCTCCCATGGGGCGGGGAGCGCCGAAGTTTCCCCGAGTCGGTGTGGTAACCGTGGTGATAACCACCGCGCTCTTTGTCGCGGTCTTCCAGGTAGGGTCCGCGGTGCGAACAGTGGCTGGGGCCCGGCGACGAACGGCTGTGAATGGTACCGCGGAGCCCCGGAGGCGGGCCATGCGAATGAAAGTCCCAGGGAAACGCTCCTCCGCGCCGAGGCCGCCCACGAAACATGCTGCCGGCCGATGCTAAGCTGCAAAAACGTATTTGAACGCGTATTATATAGGTTTATAACGGTTTCCGGTCGGGTACACGAAGCGCATGATGTCCTGCATCCTAGCAGCTAGCTAGGCGACACCTTTCCCATCGCGTACAAAATAGACTTATACAACATTCAAGACAGCTTATTGTCATGTGTACAGTAAAACAGTCAGTTGCACTGTACAATGAAAATCTTACGCTGCACGTCCTTCCGGCTACCGGTGAACACAAATTAAACAAACGTCTACTGTATTCGAGACACAATCACGAAAACGAACCTCTGCTGTTTCTCGAACCTCATTGGTCGATCGCAGCCACTGGCCAGCTGAGTCCCGGTTACGTCGAACACAATCGCCAATAGAATGGCAGAATAGGCTAGCGGTTCTCTCAGTACCGCAACTGAGTAGTGCGGGTTATTCTGCACGCTCAATGTTGCCCATCCTGGCCGTCTGCTTAGTAGGCAGGGAAGTTCGAATCTAGAAATTTTGGAATCGACTGCAAGAGTTGACTCCACGCAGTGTTTTCAGTTGTGATTGCAGATGAGGAATTGAGATGTTGGAAAATAAATAGTGCCAGTAGTAGCATATTAATACACTGTTATGAATGACAAAGAGATCTAGAATCAATTGTTCTTAGGGACACAACATGTACGTTTATTTTCCTTGTTAAATAAGGTGACCATATTTGGGTTTTCAAAAAAGAGGACATTGGAAGCAGGATGGTGGCACGGGGCAGACGGACACCCAGACACAATGAATAGTGACTTTAGAAAGAAAAAGCCGAATCCCAGACATGTTTGGCGATATAGAAATACTGACCGGGCGCAATTTTAGGTCCCAAAAAGTGTACATGTCTGGGAAAAAGAGGACGTATGATCACCCTGTTGTTAAATAGCTTCTACTTCCGGTCAAGACAAAAAAAAAAAAAACAATTTTCTTTCAAGTCAGGACTGGGGCCCTGTTTGAACTTTTATTCCCCAAGTATATGTCTTAGTAATAGTTTAAGTCAACATTGCTTCATCTGTAGGTGTCAACTAAATTAATCCTTTTCTACAAACATGAACTATAAACATTACAGCTGTAAGCGCTGTCCTAAACCCCACACTTGCGCCCTGTGGCCTTCCCCAAGTGCACACTTTGTTGACGAGTCATGAGGTGTGCGAGTGCTCAGTGGTGTTTGGCTTTTAAAGTGACACAAGTTTTGCGTCTTACTGATACATACGTCGTAACCACATATAAAGTTAAAGTGTGCTCCCGTCGTTACAGTTTTCTCGTCTTTTTTACAAGTCTCGCTGTTTTCACCAAAATATATATGTTTTCCATTACACATCTCACTATTTTCACTGCAGTTAGGTTGACGTGTATGGCGGTAGAACTTTGCCTTTGATTTCGTCGCGGTGTTTTTGTTGTTTAGTCACGCAGTCGTGTCCGACTCTTCGCGACTCCATGGACCACAGCACGCCAGGCCGCCCTGT
>JAACJT020001867.1:0-13646 GCA_009936485.2 Gymnarchus niloticus | reverse complement strand
CCATGATCTGAGCTCAGAGCTAGCTGTGGTTCTATGGTGCCTGACACACAGTTTGTCTTTCACTTCATTTTTCTTTGCTACCAGGGCCAAAACAGTGAGTTCCCATGGTAAAAATTCTGTGATAAATCAGTGCATCTGAGGATAGAGTTATTTGGTGGTAAAGGCAAGAAATATCTTCACTAATTGATTGTACAGTGGTCAGTGAAATGGGACGTCATTATTGATACGTAGTGGGTTGTGTGTGCTCACATCCGTTCACAGTTTTGCGAATGGAATAAACGAACATGAGAAATCTAGCCAGGGTCATTTGTTGATATCCAAGTTTTTTCGACAGGTCACGACAAGACCTTAAACATATAATTGACCAGCAATTAGTTGCAAGAAATGGCCAGAAAACCTGGGGTGAAATATCAAATGTTGTACAAAGTTATTGTTCGCCCCCTTGTGTTGGTAGGATAAACTGCACGGAGTCTTGCATGTAATTGTGTAATCCGTGACGATGCCAGCCTGAGTGCATGTAACGAGCACGTTAAGGCAGGATTGGAGTTATACCCGGGAGGCCGCAATGTCCTTACTTTTTTTTTTTTTTTTAAATTTCAGAATCAACGCATTCCTGCCGACATGATCTTCTTAAGGACCTCGGAGAGAAATGGTAACTTCTGCCATCTAAGGTTCTCAGTGATGATCGTGTGTTTAAATACCAATTGGGCTAGAAGCTCTGGGACGTTCAGCGATGTTCCCATAGCAACAGGCGTCTGTAGTTGCTTAGCAACATGCATGTTGTTCTCATTCTGCTTCCTGCACTCTGTTTTCCACCGAGAGGTGAAAACTTTTTCATGCGTTGAGGCTTTAGAAAATTTAAGCATGCAAAATGGAATAGCAATATGAATAAAAATGTATGCAAATGTGAAACATGAGTTCAGAGAGCGAGGATGCACTTGATGAAGTGAATTGTCGGGAAGCACCAAGGGTCCCCAATGCAAATGAACTGGCTCCGTTGCAAAATACTGAAATGTTTCATTTGCAAGCTCCCACAGTCTCAAAATTGTGCAAAAAAAAAAAAAAACCAATTCTACATACAGTATATGTGAAGTATGCACATTACAAGCAAGTTCAACAAACCCTCTACAATCAGGTTCTGAAGTGAACTAACTCTGTTAAATCACCACGGCTGCCTTTCTACTGAAAGATCGATCTTCAGCCCTTCACACATAATTCCTACAAATAGGTTTTCCAAACACTCAAGATAGCATCGCAGCATGTACCGTTCGCTTTCAGTTTACGTACATTTGTTTTTCTAATAATCTCGTTTACCCGGTAAGACGGTGGAGCCTGTTGACCTAGCTAACACCGGGCCATGTAAAGGCACTAACATAGCAACTCGCATTGCCCACGTTTAAAATTCAAAGAAACGCTCCTAGGCTGTGCCTGGTTAACCGCAAAAGAAATGGGATCCATCTTAGCTGATATTTCCCATGAAAATCTGTTGATCTTGTGGTAAGGAATCCTTGGTAATCTTCCATTTAGATGGAGGCCATAATGAGGGTCCTTGGTTTTTAGGGCACAGCCTTGGGGGGGTGTATGTAATCGACCCCCTAAATCGGCCCATGGTTGGCGTTTTGAGCTAACTGCAGTTTGGACGTAAGTCGTCCAATCATTTTTGCATAGCATCCTGAGTAAGGCTGTTTGGCCACGTTTTGGAAGATAGAAGTCCTCCTCTGAGTGACAGTTTTAAATCTTGAGGTTCTTCAACTTCAGGCTGTGAAAAGGGCATTGAGTTTGAGTCACTTTTTGTTCCTACAGATCTGATAAGATTAACATATTAGGACAATTTCTATGGAATTAGTATTGTGGCACTTGATCTTATCACCTAATTATTACATGAAATTGTCACTTGGGCATCTTCAGCTCTGCGTATTTAATATTCAATATCACCTTTATCTGCTCTCTAGCCATTTGGTGTCTTAGTCTTACGTAGCTGTTTTTTTGCCTTTGATTTTATGCCTGTTTTGTAATTAATGCATTCATACTGTTTTAGAGTATATTTTCCATACATTTTCCATTTAGCATATTTGGCAGAATGTATTTTTTTTTTGTTGAACCATACTGTGCATTAGTGCCCCCTAGAGGTCTTTTAAAGCTCTTCATTCTGTCGCTGTTCTGATTGGACTGTGCAACATTGTAATATCCTGATCATGGTAACATCCATCTTCCAACTGCTGATCCTGGTCATAGTCATTGCGATCAGAGTGGCAGCACTTTCTTGATGTGATTAATTGCTGGTTGTGTACTACTTGAGCCACATTGTAAATGTGATTCTGTGTGTTGTTTCGCTCCCAGGGTCCTGCTTTCTGCGTACAGACCAGCTGGATGGTGAGACGGACTGGAAGCTGCGGCTGCCCGTGGCCTGTACCCAGCGGCTACCCACTGCCGGTGTGAGTCTCATTACGTGCCGTGCTGGATTACAATGCAGTTTGGGGTCTTGACTAAAGAGACAGTTTGTGTATCAGATGCGGTCTAACTTGGTTTCATTTGTGCTTTTGTTTTTTGGATGTATGGAATGTAATGTAGGAGTGTAATTGCACCTGCTAATTACTGGTTTATGGGTGCAATAATGTTTCATACACAAAGAGCAGAAAAATCCAAAGTGAAAGTCAATTTTTTGTGTTTCGGAACATTATTGCAGCTGATTAATGAAACGTAACCGACAAAAATCCAGCTGAGCGGGACCTTAATCCCACGCTTTTCCTCGTAGGACCTCCTTCAGATCCGATCGTTTGTGTATGTGGAGGAGCCCAGCATCGACATCCATAACTTCGTGGGTACCTTTACCAGGGTAAGTTTGGCACGGAGGCAGTGTGTGACCAGGTTTTAACGTTTTTTAGTTTAACGGTACCACTCACTCAGGTCACAGACTGATACACACATGTTCAGTTAAGGGAGAAAAACACGAGCTACAGTTGGTCATATACTTAAATAGATGTCAGAACTAGTGTGGTTGAATCACTGCTGAACATGTCAGGGACAAAATTACATAAAGACGTCATGTAGTTCACCATACCAACACAAGGGGGCGAACAATGATTTCTATTTCTATTTATTTATTTATTATGATTTTGGATCTTTCACTCCAAGGCAATTTTCTGTTCACAAATTGCCTGTCTGTCTCAGGCTCTGTGTCAGGGAGATGTCAGAAGTCTTAGGCAGACAATGAAGATTTAAAAATCATGTTCATGTTGGCATGATGGTGAAATAAAATCCATATTTACCGTTTGTACCAGGGTAGATTGCAATGTATTTTTTGCATATCCCATCTTGTTCTCCATGAGGGCACACACACATACATACAGGAGAGAGCAGGCTTGAAGTTAATTTTCAGGGTCAGCTAGCATCACATGGTCGTTTAGGATACTCCCACACGCCATGGCTTTTGAAGGATAGCTAACACTGGAGCGTGTAAAGCCAGTTAACATAGTAACTCGCGTTGCTTGCATTTAAAATTCAGAGAAACGCAGTTAACTAGGCGGCGCCGCGCCGAGGAGCAAAAGTAACGTGATCCATCTTGGCTGGTCCCTCAGCCGTTAACTGATAACGTGCATTTCCAGAAGTTAGTTTAATGATTCGTGTTACACACGTGGTCTGTTGCAGGAGACGTTATGATGCTCTTTCCACATCAGAATGTGATACAGGCATGACCAGTCATGGATGGTTTTATAGTCCACCATAAAAAAGGGGCTTTTATTATGGCAGATTTGTGTTGCTGTGAAAACTGAAAATAAAATAAAAGGCTCCTTTAGGGTTACCCTTCACTCGTGTTGTCGTGGATTACAGTGATCATAAGGATTATTTTATTCTGTTCTGTGTCAGCAGTGTGTTTCTCTCTCCCGTTTGCCTGCAGGAAGATGCTGACCCCCCAGTGAATGAGAGCCTCAGCATTGAGAACACGCTCTGGGCAAGCAGTGTGGTGGCCTCAGGTAAGCGAAGCAGAAGGAAGCGGCCTCCTCATCCCACCCACGTTAGGAACGAGGGACGGCGTCTTGGGACCCCCTCGAGTAACCTGGGCCAGCCTCATCACACCCACGTTAGGAACGAGGGACGGCGTCTTGGGACCCGCTCGAGTAACCTGGGCCAGCCTCATCCCACCCACGTTAGGAGCGAGGGACGGCGTAATGGGACCCCCTCGAGTAACCTGGGCCAGCCTCATCCCACCCACGTTAGGAATGAGGGACGGCGCAATGGGACCCCCTTGAGTAACCTAGGCCACGGTCCAAATGTAACGTGACAATTCTGGTGTCTCTGTACAGCCTTCTGACTGAGGCATCACGCATTCCTCTCACGTTAGCAATGTCGACTTTTTCTTGGCTGCTCAGAAATCTCCCCTCGCCTTTGATTTTTTTTTTTTTTTTTGTAATAAATTACATCCAGATGTTTTTTACTTTTAGTGGCATTCTCTAATACCTTAATTGCGTGAGAGCTCTATTTTTTCCACTGAGAAGTAGTTTTGAAAGCTGGAGCCGTTCGGCATGCTTGGCATGTGGGGTGATATGAAAATCCCACCCAGAATGCAGTTCTTCCATGGGTTCACGGTCTGCCTTTGGTTCCTAACTTCATGACCTGCATCCCTCCTGTTTCCCTGCAGGTACTGTGGTGGGTGTGGTCATCTACACGGGCAAGGAGCTGCGCAGCGTGATGAATACATCCAACCCCAGGCACAAGGCATGTGGCTCAAGACGGGGCCTGGGGGGGAGGGGGTCTTACATCTCTCCTGGAGCTGAAGTACCCCCTGTGATGCTATGAGGGGTGTATTAAATGCTCCACTTCTTTCCCGGTGATAATTCAGCAATCACTGTTAAACACTGGTGAAAATTATGAGCAGAATCATGATGTTATTTGACATTTCTAAACTGCAGGTATTTGTTTCATCATTGTTAGTATTAATAAATGAGATTAATGATGGTACGACTCATTATCAAACAACAACAGAGAGCTGTTGCTGACTTTTCGTGTGTGCAGCATTACAGGTTGGTGGGATTTGAATGTTTTCCTCTGTGGCACGAGGTTCTGATTTTAAAGAGATCACATCCCTGAAGGCGGGCTTCCGTCCATCTCGTTTCTCTAGGTGGGCTTATTTGACCTAGAGGTCAACTGCCTGACCAAGATCCTGTTTGTGGCTCTGGTGGTGGTGTCACTGGTCATGGTGGCCCTTCAGCACTTCGCCGGTCGATGGTATCTCCAGATCTTCCGCTTCCTCCTGCTCTTCTCCAACATAGTGCCCATCAGGTGAGGTCTGGGCAGAAGATGGCATTCCCCCTTGTTCTGGAGTGACTGCAGCCATGCTGGTTGTTAATGCACTCTCTCTTTCAACATGGGCAGTCAGGTGAAATAGTCCATCTGAATGACCAAGTATTTACTGATTTTGTTGTGTGTGTGTGTGTGTCCCTTTGCATTTATCCCCTTGTCTTATTTGTCATTGTTTTTAACCCAAACCCTGTTGCATCTTGCACCCAGCCTCCGTGTCAATCTGGACATGGGCAAGATGGTTTTCAGCTGGATGATCCGGAAAGACTCCAAGATCCCCGGTACTGTGGTCCGGTCCAGCACCATACCAGAACAACTGGGCCGGATCTCCTACCTGCTCACCGACAAGACAGGTGAATGCGGCCAGCAACCCCCGCATTGCAGTTGCTGCCTAATAGCTGCTTATTTACATTTTTAGGTTCAGTTTATCGACACAAAATCGCTTCGATATTCATTATTATTCATAAAAATTGCAGTTTGTCTGGCTCTCAACACTGAGAGTAGTAGCAGTATCAGAGTTCTGAGTCTTACTGATCGTTTAAACCTTGTATTAATGATCAAGAGATTCATGTGCAGGTGTCATGACCTATAATTATATTTTGAGTGTCACCGATAATCTCAGTAACTTAGAACCAGTGTAAGATCTGGGTCGGTTTCATCACTGTACTTCAAGGTTTCAGTGTGGTAGGATAGAAAACAACAGGTTTATTTCTCACTTGAATCGGCCTCTTCGTTATCTATATGAAACCACTTAATATTATCAGCCATGCATAATTTCTTATAGAAATAATCAGTGTGGAAATATTTAACATTTTGCATGTCATAGTTGTAACCCTTATATGAGGTACAAAAAATAATCATCGTAAAAATTTGGGCTCTCACATGACAAAAAGTGGCCAAGTCAGGATGCAAGGCTTGTTGGTGCCACCTGCAAACGGTCCTCTCCCAAATTCCAACAAATCTTTCCTCCACCTCCCTGTCTTGATGTCTTTGGGACTTGCTTCACATGGACTGGTGCTAAAGGCTGGAAACTGATTGACTTGACTTACTTTTTTTTTACCTTCCCTGTGGCTCATGGCAGCCATTTTTGTGTCCTGTTCAGCTTCCATAAGAACGATGTAGCGTCTCACTCGTAGTATTGTGATAGTCCTACTGCCTTCATTCTCCTGGAGTGAGTGATAGGCCAATGACTTTCACCAGAGGATGATCTTTGGTTGTTTTACTGATTGGATGAGACCCTGCACTGTTTCCTTCTTTTAGACTGGGATAACCTTTGGCTTTCATGAATATGTGTGAGACTGGGATCAGTCAATGCTTTATTAATATTCATTGATATATTTATTCATGTTTCTTTTTCTTCTGACATTGGTCCTTTTAATTATTATAGCTTTTCAGCCCACCTCATGGTGGCGCAGCAGTTGTTACAAGTTTGAGTCCTGCATTTGCCTTGTCAGTGTTCTGGCTATCGCTGTGTAGCTTAGCAGATGTGGGTTTGAATCCCATGGCTGGCAGAGTAATCGTGTTGCCCTTAGACTCCTGAAAAAAGGTCCTTAACCCCGACTGCTTCAGAGATGCTGGAAGACCCTGTGCACTGTGCCCCCTGTTATTACCTGTAGATATATGTGTCTGTGCATCTCGTGGATAGCAAGATGGGGTATGTGGATGCTACCCAGTTTTGCTACAGGGTTAACTGAAGTACCGGTGAGTGAGGATATGGTGAGGTGTGAACGATGTAGGTCTGTTATGAACCCAGTCTAGGTTTGAGGTGAAAAAGAATGGGGCAAGTGTAACGGAGGAAGAAAACGAGGGCAACAGGATTGTATGTAGAAAAAAAAAAAAGAACCAGTAACTGAAGGAATACAGCACAACACCTGTGAATTAGTCAAGGCAGAATCAGAGCGGGCAAACAGACAAAGCGGAAGATGGATGTGGAGTGAGAAATTTAGCAGGACACAAGCACGCACGGATACAGGGGAACGTGACATAGTCATAGTTAGAGCGGAAGAAATGAAACCAGCAGTTCTCCCAAACTGAATGTATATTTGTAGTTGAGTGCATATTTACAACTGTATATGGGACATGATGCTGGTGCGTCTTTTGGTTCTGCAAATAAATCAAATCATCACATAGTCTGCACAGTAACTTGCAATAACCCCCTCTATCGTATGGTGCTAATATATAATAAAAACCCAGGAAGTGCTGCAGTTGCTTAACTATGGTGGGGTGTGATCAGTCTCTAACAGTGGAAACCATAGCCAGGTCCATGGTAATGCCATCTGGAGAAGCAATTCTCCTGTTTACAATACAAGTCGTGCAAGACGGAGTGGACCAGCAGGATGTGATCAGTAAGGGAACGGGAGAAAATTAGTATGTCATCAAGATAAACAAATCGGTTTATTTAGCTGAGGAGCATGTTATTATGTAAGCCTGGGGCACAGATAGTAGACAAACCGAAAGGTATAACTCAATATTCGTAATGACCCCCGGGAGTAATGAGTGGTTTTCACCTCGTCCTCTTGTCTGTTGTGGGTTAGATGGTACTCGCTGCAAAGCTCTAGCTTTGTGAAGTTGTGGCTTTCCTGTAATATCTTGATCATGGTGTTCATGAGCTGAAACGGGTACCTGTTTTTGATGAATATGCTGTTCAGTCCTCTGTAGTCAATGCAGGGTCATAAATAGCCATCGTTCTCCTTGACTCAGAAGAAGGTCATTGTGGGAGAGGTTAGTTGTCAGATAGATCTTCTGTGCAGTGCCACTACAATGTTTACTTCCAGTGTCGCTTGTTCTGGTTTGGATAAGGACTCAGGTGCCCACGAGAAGCAGATGAATGACACAGTCGTATGGCTAGTGAAGAGGTAGCATGGTGGTTTTTTTTTTTTTTTCTTGTTTGAAGTGTTCCCCAGATTATGGTATTTAGCCTGCAGCGCTGTGAGATTTGCATTTTCTGGGATCTCTTCCACAAGGAGCCAAGGGTGACCAATGGGTTGTAAACAATGAATATGGCACGAACTGTCCCACTCCACGATCTGCCCTGACCTCCAGAAAATACGAGGGTAGTGTTGCTGGAGCCAGGAAAACCCCAGAATGAGAGGCATCTGAGGAGAATCGAACAGATAAAACTGAATGCTTTCAGAGTGGGTCCCGAGATTGGGTCTGGGGGGTGAGGTCTGCTGGCTAACTTGACCAGTTCTTGCTGGGCACCCATCCTGGACATGGAGAGGTTGTAGAATCGTATGCAGCGAGTTTGGGTGAGATCGGGCAGCCTCCTGGTCTAGAGTTTTTGGCGGCCCAAGAGTTGATGAATGCCAGTAGCTCCATGCTCCCTCCAGGCCAGCTCAACTGGGCGACTCGTGTAAGACTGCTATTGGAACCAGTGGTGGAGGAGGCAGTTCCTGTCACGACTCCCCAGAGGATGGACAAGAGGGAAAGTCTCCCAGCCTAATGGGACAATTAAGACGACGATGCCTAGACTCCCCACAGTACAAGCACAAGTCAACACGCAGTCATCAATCCCTCTCCTGTGTAGATAGGGGTGTATGACCCGGCTACATCAGTTCTGCAGGAGATAAGGTGGGGATTTCCACTGTGGGTGCAGGACTGGCACCTGGACCATGGTAGATTGTCTCGCAGAGTGGTCCTTGCTGGGTCTACTGACAGTGTTTGCATTCTTGGAGCCGATTATCTGTTTGAATAGTCAGAGTGGTGAGGTCCTCCAGACTGTCTCTTAGTTCTGGGCAAGCCAGCTCATATCTTATCCCTTCAGTTAGACCGTGACGAAAGTGGGATATTACAGCCTTGCTGTTCCATACCGTCTACGGTGCCAGTGTACAGAACTCCACAGAGTAGCCAGCAACAGTCAGGAGGCCGCTTCTCATTTACTGATTAGGAGATCAATCAGCCGGCAGAACACGGAAAGCTCTTCCTGTTAGCAGGGAGATCAGAGAGCCCAGATTGTGTATGTGAATGGGAAGGCATGAGGCTCTATGGCATTAAAATGCTATTAACCTGGATGCCTTCTTGGGGTCTGTGGCCTTTTTCCTCTGGGCTGTAACAACGTCCATGGTCCTAATCTTTGATCCTAAAATCCAGTGCTGAGGCGTCAATCAATAAGAATTTGGAGAAGTTTCTTGAATCTTCAGAATTGGCAAACTCTGGGTTTATTTAAAGCTTTCTGTGATATGCCCCTTAGAGATTAGCAATGTTAATCTAGGCCCTCCATCTTACTCGCTTATTGTTTTTATTTTTGCATTCAAATCATAAATCCCTTCTGTCAAGGCTGTCCCATACCTCGCGTTCCATGTCGATTCGTGCAACGTGATGCTGATTCACTGTGATGTGTCAGGTGGCTAACATCTCTGCTCACCACCCTGCAGGCACTCTCACACAGAACGAAATGGTGTTCCGGCGTCTCCACCTCGGCACCGTGGCCTATGGGATGGACTCGATGGACGAGGTGCAGAGCCACGTTTTCAGTGCCTACACTCAGGTGAGCGTCCGTTTTGACGTGGGTACCCGTTCACCTTGCTTCCCCTGTCAGCCAAAAACCTGATAAGACTGAGTAAACAACAGCAAAGTATCCTTCTCCCAGGTGCTCTTATCTTTGTAATTTCTCCTCAAAGCCATTTGTCCTTCATGTCTCGTGGATTTTTTTTCTCTCTGAGTCTCCTCCAAACTACAGAGTGGCTGACAGAAACAGGAAGTAGGATTGCCAGCCTAAGAGCAGTTCTTTAAAAGAGGTGCCAGCTGCCAGGAGGAGAAACTCCTATAGGCATTGCTGTAAAAATCAATTAACGTTTTACATTTAATTATTCTTTGAGAAAATAACCACTGACCTTCATGAGTCACCGACTGTCCCTTTGACAACCAGGGTCAGAGACCTGGAGAAGCAGGAAGTGCGATTGCCTGGAACCCCGGGTTCAGCTGGACTACTTGCTTAACTTTACCATTAAGCATGAAAGCACAGTTCTAAAAATAACTTCAGCCAGATGTCAAAATTGTTCGTTTTCTTCACACCTGTTTATGTTTGCAGACTGATGTCAGAGGCATCAGCAGTTGTTTTATCGCTTTCCAAACAACTAACTGGTTTGTTTTTTTGAGGGGCCTGAAACACCTGCTCTTTTTTTGGTACGTCTGAATCATAGGATATTCTGTCATCTAGACTTGCCATATCATCTTTCATTTACATTATATTTAGCAGATGCTTTTGTCCAATGCCTTTCCTCAATCCCACAAGACCGCTGGAGTTTTTATCAACTGATAGACGGGAAACAAAGCGCTTTTTCTTTTGTTTTCTATCAAGTATTATTTTTATAATGTACTGTCTTTTTTTCTGCAAAAGTCCATTTAATACAAGTCAGCTGGCACAGAGCTCTGTAAACATGCCCGTCACACAGATACTACTCTCCGAATGTGAGCCTCACCTACGTTGCCTCCCATATCATGCAGGTATATACAGGTAGATCTGCATTAAAGGGTGATGCGTTGGTTTAAGCCCTCCTTGCATTGTCTGCCATTAATTCAAATGGGTGAATGATTTCCATTTCTTGCAGTGTGGTAATTGGATTTGTGTGCCGCGGTCTGGAAGTCATTTTAAACCTTTGGTTAAATTTGACTGCAAAGGTGGCCCAATATGTTACCCACAGTAGCACCTCTGTTCAAACCGCCCCCCTCCCGCTGCAGCCTACCCACGACCTCCCGGCTGCCAGGGCTCCCGCCGCCACCAAAGTGCGTAAGACCATCAGCAGCCGGGTGCACGAGGCGGTGAAGGCCATCGCCTTGGTCCACAACGTGACCCCTGTGTACGAGTCCAATGGCGTGACAGACCAGGCCGAGGCGGAGCAGCACTACGAGGATGCCTGCAGGGTGTACCAGGCCTCCAGCCCCGATGAGGTAACCGGCCGGAATGTGACTGGTATACCCCCATCCTCCTAGTAGTGCGGGAAATCTAAGACAGGTCTACAGATTCCTGAAAAACCTGTTGTTTTTTTTTTTTTTTTCCCCACATCTATATCTTCAAGCAACAGGTATGAAATGTCACCACTTAGCTGGCCCTATACTTCAGTTGAAAAAGACAAGTCATCGTTTACCTGACATGCAGTGCATTGCGGTAAAACAGCATCTCACGCCAACTGGCAGTCAGAACTTCTGTGTAAACCGGTTTTTTCGGTTGAGACTACCCGCTCTCTGCGATTGGTCAAAACATGTTGCATGGTCAGTTGTGCAGGCACTTGTGTCAAATCAGTCTTACAACCAGAATGAATGAACACGAGAGAGAAAAAGCTATCTGAGCTCATGTGTGGGTATCCACACGTACAAGACGGGTCACCACAAAATTTTAAAGGCATACAAAGGACCGGCCAAATTGCCGCAAAACTTGGGGTGGAGCACCCAAAATCACTGTCATTGTTCGCCCCCTTTTGTTGGTAGTGTGTATTACACAATGTCTTTTGAAATCTGTAGTTTTGTTTCCCATACACTGGAAATAATCAGCCCATATCTGCAGAAAAGAAGATGGTGGAGTTATGGGTCGTGCCTCTAAATTTCATAACCAGGTCATGCCCTTTTTGTGTTTTTTGCTTTTTTGCTTTTCTCCAGGCTTCGGTTACCCCAGGGTGGCCATGGGGGCAGAGCTCATTTTTGACTGACTGTTGGTAGGAAAGGGGATTGAACACTTGGTGTGATGGCTACATATGAAGAACTGCTATGAGAGTGCGTCGTGAGATGGACATGGACCACCAGAGTTGCAAATCCGCAATGGAGCTGCATTTATTAGACATATCAGTGCAGGACAAAGGCAGGTGGAGATCAGGGTGTAGCCAGGGGGCATTGCATGGTCCTGGGAGAAGGTCATTCCCCTCAGAAGGCAGTGGTCACCTTCGTTGAAGCCCTCGTTCAGCCTGCCCCAGTGGGTTGTTTTGCATGGGCCCAAATTTGTGTGTCTCTTTTCTGGTTTACTCCAGCTCTTTAATGCCACATAGTGGCTGATTGCTGACCAGCTCCAGCTGTGGCTCCTCCCACATTCCACGCAGGTTTTGTGGAATGTGGGCTTCTGTTAAGGGGAGCCAAAGGCTCTGGTGCTGAGGATCAGGCAACCAAGGGGTGTAGCATCCCCAGATCATCACAGGTGCATTTTACCTCGAGGCCGGCGATAAGCTGGAATTTGAATGCTAAACTGCAGGCTCCATAGAGCCATCAGGCACAGGTCCTATTAAAGGAGCTGTCGGAGGTTCTCTCCTCAAATACACGTTTCCCGGTATGCTAATTTGCAAAACTCTGACATTGGTGTGCATGTGTTTGTGTTTTTTCTTCAGTCAGTACAGTTAGGAATGGGATATGTAGAAGGGTGACCTGCTCACATTAAACCAAAGGCGACTGCTCTGAAACTACAAGGGAAGCTCCGCCTCCTCTAAAATGTCACGAAAAAATTAGTCAAAAATGTAGTGGTGTATTTGCGTGCTAGAACGTCTTCAATTTCATGGTTAGTTCATTCAGAATCAGCAATAATTTCTTACAGGTCATCTAACGTGATTTTTATTTTTCCCCATACATTCCCATGGCAGCCCTATCCATTAAAACCCATTGCTCAGCTTCCCTGGACTTCAGTGGCACTTCAGAATATGCTTTGTTTTCACAGCAGCACAGCTGATGTTTACTGGACAAATGCTTCATTTCCAGGGAAGCTCAGCTTCTGTGAGAGTAAATGGGACAGTGAGCTGACCAGGACGCTGGGCTGCTGCATGATGATTGGAGGAACTGTTGGGGGGCGGGACCTCATTTTGATTGACAGCGTTTTGACATCAGAGCATTTCAAGTTCGGTCCCATGTAGATTTTTGGCGAGTGATTTTGTGAGACAAGCTGCTGCTCATAGTCTTTTTTGCTAGCGATATATTCATTTGTACATATCCTACTTTAAATAACACAACACAAATATAGCGTTCTTGAGTTTGCTCCTTGTTAAACAAACTTTAGTAAAGTTAATTTCAAACTAGGTCGTGGGGGGCAACAATTGCTAATTTTATGATGTACGTCTAAAACGTGCTTCCCGTTTGAAAGACCGCCAGCTACCACTGCATAAAACCTGTTGCATATCTTAGACATTTCTCTGCTGCCATTTGGAAAATAGGATTTAAAAATGATCATAACGAAAGAGCAAGAAGAGAAGAACGGGTGAAGAGAGTGCCATTTTGTGTGGTCTTCTCCCTAGTCAGAGTAATGTTCATCCTGTGATTTTAAATTTTCGTAGTTTTTTGCTGATACAGTTCTAAAGGGAGCCTTCAGAACAGTACCTATTGTTAGCTGCTCTGGTAAAATGCTTTGATGCTTAAATGGGTAAATTTGCCACAGGCCA
>JAACJT020001865.1:0-11558 GCA_009936485.2 Gymnarchus niloticus | reverse complement strand
GGTAACCCTTTAATGCTATGTTTAGAGCCTTACGTGCTGTCTGGTAAACTATAGACGGTGCATTTAGAGCCTTAAATGACATGCGGTAACCCTTTAATGCTATGTTTAGAGCCTTACGTGCTGTCTGGTAAACTATAGACGGTGCATTTAGAGCCTTAAATCACACGTGATGGTACAAGCCTGAAGTTCTGGGTGGCAAATTAGAGGGGTAATTAGTAATGACCAAACGAGTTACTATGCCTCATAGATTTGGCTCATTTCAACTAATTGAGTTACATCTATCTGTTTTACTGTTCAAACAAATTTCCATTTTTAAAATAAATTTGAAAATAATTTTTAGCTGATATTTAGTAGCCCAAGACAGTCGTTGCACCGCAGTTCTTTTTAGTATCACTGATTAGCCTGCTAATTCTGTCTATAGCTTTTAAAGTAGCATAATGCTGGTAAACCACCAGAATGGATTGTAAGTGCAGTTCTCAGGTGTAGACTAGTATGATTACTGACTGCGTGAGCCACCAATTCCATGAAGAAGTCAGACTAATTTAGTGATTATTGCCAGTGCAAAACATTCAGTTAATAGAAAAGTAAAACGGAGGGGTACAGAAACAGCTCATACGAGCACTTTCTCAGCCCACATGTCACAGTGTGTGTTGTCAGTGGCTTTTGAAAAGTACAGCAGAGTACAAATGCTCCTTATTAGACTCCTTGGTGTGTCATCACGATTTCAGCTACAAAAAAGGAAGCATTTCGTGTGTGAGATCGTATGAATACTAGACATACCGTAGATAGTCAAATGAAGCCTAGATGTCAGTGAACTGGGTGAAAAATGAAATACCCATAAGTTATGAGCTCAGCCGGGCTTCAGATCTGAACCAGTTTTTCTTGCCGGTTGCCAGTCAAAGGCTTGAATATTTGGGAGTTAGCCAGTTAAGTTTTGGTTGTAATGTTGTCACGTCTTCACAGGTTCACGCAGGTGCTCTGCCTCCCTGTCCAGAAATGAAAATAATTGGCCTGCTTTTATATTCCAGACTGTCACCCCTTCAGGATTTCGAATCGGAATGAAGCTGGAAGCCGTCGACAAGAAAAACCCCACTTTCATCTGTGTTGCCACAGTAACAGACATGGTGGATAGCAGATTTTTGGTGCACTTTGATAACTGGGATGAGAGCTATGACTACTGGTAAAGTTCCACCACTCTCCTTTTGTTAATTCCTGCATCTCTGGTACAGGAGTACAGAATACCCCCACAAGACACTACAGAGTCTGGCAACACACTCAGTTTGCTGACAGTGGTAATAATAATAGGTGATCCTCATTAAT
Organism: Gymnarchus niloticus; assembly: GCA_009936485.2. Taxonomy (NCBI): domain Eukaryota; kingdom Metazoa; phylum Chordata; class Actinopteri; order Osteoglossiformes; family Gymnarchidae; genus Gymnarchus; species Gymnarchus niloticus. Next base: position 10,238 of record JAACJT020001865.1, on the reverse strand, counting down.
CTATCCGTTTTTTATATTTGCTCATCCAAGTGGTCTTTTTTTTTGGGAGCGCAAAGCCTGAGGATAGATGGAAATCCAGTATAGGAGTATTAGTAAATAATAATAATGATACTAATGACACATTAATGCATACGTTTACCCAGTCTTCTGTCGTTCACTTGTTTTTAGTTCTCCAGTCTGTGTTAAGGAACTGTGAAGTGAGTCGTTTTACCCAGGGGGCATTGGCACAATTTTTACAGCATTGATGAGCGTCAGTGGTGGACCAGTGAGCCCTTTATGTTGCACAAAATCGCTGGTGGTACCATAAGCCTGAAGTATTCAAGTGAATTGGTGAATTCCTTATGTATAGTGCCAAATAACAGCGGTAGGGGGCGCTAATTGAACAGTCATTCTAACATTCAACATTTTTAGCTTCAGCTGAGAGGTGATATTTGTAAATGTACTAGGCTGGCTTTTGCTTTCAAGTGGTATTTAATAAACACTTCAAAGAGCACATTTATTCATATTTAACAGATTAAATCAATAATGAAATCATTAATGCTATATCATAACAATAAAGATAATGTAATGTACAAGGACAACACAATTCCACTAAGTATCTGGTTACTGAGTTTAATCTTAATGTCTTTACGTTGCGTAATTTACTTGGCCTTTTACCAAAGTTGTTAGGAAATGTGTAGGTATTGGTCACTGGCATTTAAATGAAATCTGTTATTAAAGTGGACAGCATATCTATTTTCGTACACCCTGCTGGCTCCCATGTGGCAAATTGGAAGCCCTCCGCCCCTCTATAGAGACCCCCTGGGAGAGGAGCGTCAGTAGAGTCTGTGCTCTTACTGGCCGAGTTGCCGGCGAGTTCTAACGGCAGCAGTCTTCACAGCCATTGGTCTACAGGGTAGGAGGCAGAGAATAATTGAGCTGGAGGGACCAACATCCCTCCTGCTCCACCACAGGGGTCATGGGGGGTGGGGTGGGTGAGGGCAGTGCAGATGGAGCACTCTCAGGGACAGCCGTACACCTCAAACACATACAGCGACTGGCAGAGTGACAGCTGACAGTGAATGACACTTTGGAACTTGTGAAGGTGCGTTTGCCAGCAGAGGCTGATTCTGGGCTGATTCTAAAGATGATGTTAAGCAGCACGATGGATTTTAGGAGGAGACGCAGGACAGCCCTTTTTGGACTTGATATTATATTAGCGTTACTAATTATGATTTACGAATCCATTCCAGCAACATCATGAGTACGTATACTGGTGAGCTCAAAAATGCCAGTAGCAACCGCAGCTTACTTACTAAATGCCACTTACCGGTGTTACTATGGCAACCTGTTGCAGCGGTAAGCATTTCTAATTAAGGGACCGATTTTGGGATTTCTGTTTATCGGTTACCTTTAAATAATGGCGCTAATTTAGCAACGACGTCAGCCCACTGAGCCAGCCACCGGGTGTCGGCACTGTGCTTGCCGGCGCGTGTTTCTGTGTCGCGGTACGTCAGGAACCCCGGCTAAGGCCCGGGCCAGAGTCCCGATGATCTCCCAGCATGCCGTGTTGGGCGGGCCTACTCACTCTGGCTCCCACATGTGGTTGGAGCAGTTGTATCCTCTGGGGCATTTCATCATCCTGCAATATGGGCCAAATGCATGGGAGGCAGTGCTGAGAGATGCGTTACGAATGCATGTGTTTCATAACAAATGTTTCCCATCCTGGAAGAAGCTTCACGACGTTGACCTCGGCCTATGGACCGAGAGCACGGTTGTCCGGCACGTCCTGCATCTACACAGGGAGTCTTAGGGAGTCTTGGCAGTTTCTAAAAATGTGTTTACCACTTGCAGGTGTGATGCCACTAGTCCATACATCCACCCAGTCGGCTGGTGTCAGAAGAATGGGAAGGTCCTCACTACACCCCCAGGTCAGTGGGACTGACCCACTTGTTTCTTGCCTGGGGGTGATTGTGTTCACCCATGACCTGTTATTTTTTCTGTCTTTTGCATGGGTCAGCTTGCTGCTTGCTGGGAGGCTTCAATGTCTGACATTGAGGCCCTCCAGCAGTGTCACCTGCTGCCAGTAACATTAAGTCTTGAATGACTTAATGCACTCTACCTCTCACGGTAGCGTTACAGGAAGGACACTGATTGGTCACAGTCGTATGGACAAGCTGTTTACGTCCTAACAGGTTACCAGAATGCAAAGGGCTTCTCCTGGGAACGATACTTGGAGGAAACAAATTCACTGCCAGCCCCTGCCAGGGCCTTCAAAGTGGTACGGCTTCATTCTCCACCACCCGTTCCTAGTCTGCCTCCTGAGAGTAGTGCTTTGACCCCATGATGTTACACCCAATTACACCACCTAACTCACTTTTTGGCCCTGATCCATCAGAAGCCACCACACAGCTTCCAGAACGGCATGAAGTTGGAGGCAGTGGACAAGAGGAACACCATGCTCATCCGAGTTGTCAGCGTGGTGGATACCGATGACCACAGGATCAGGGTAAGCCTCCCGTGTTGGTGGCACGTTACCAGTACAGGGGTATAGAGAGATGCGGCAGTTGTCAAGGAACCGAACTGACTGGATGTTTGTAGGGTCCAAGAGGAGTTCCCGTCATGCCCTTAAAGGGGGCATTTAGGCTGGAATGCTTTTTCAGGTCTGGTCACCTAAAGCTATTGGTGATGCTATGTTCCCCTGCAACCGCCCGGCTCAGTAGTCGACTGTTCGGGGACAGCCTCAAAGGAAAACACTTCGGGCGGTTGTTAAGATCTGAGAGAACATGCAGCGGTCAGATGCAAACGGGACGCTGTGTGTAGGTGACACGGGTGTCACCACTAGGGGGCACTCTTCTCAGGAGCATCCACATGGATGTGGCGCCTAGGCTGGACTGTGCGTAAAGGCCGATTGCCGCCCTCACGTTCGGGGATGCTGAGAATTTCTCATTCCGCGGCTGCCTTATCGCCGCAGGACACCTTGCTCGCCTGTGCTCAGAGTGCAAAGACACGTCGTCTCGTCGTTGTGCTAATTTGCTTTGAAAAGGAGACATGCTGTTGGTCGGATTATTAATGTGCGTGAGATGGCTGAATTAGCAGTCTTTTAAATAAGCTTCAGGAATCCCAAAACCCCAGTCATGTCTAGAGTTATTACACAGTTATCAAAGCAGCCAAATTCACAGATAGCAAGAGTAATATTTCAGGTGCGAGCTCTCACTTCGGCAGACGGGTGCCGGTATCATTTTGCACAGTTCACTGTCATATCAACATGTCTGACCCGAACCTCAGACTCATGTCACCTCTATACCCACCCAGCTTCCCCCCAGCTCTGTCAAAGTGTCCGTATTCGTCATCCTCATACCTTCAGCCTGTCGCCATCCCAGTCCCCACACATTTATGCTCTCTAATGACTGCTCCCTGCCCCTATCCAGCTCACTCTTCTCCTGGGCACTCCGGATTCTGTTCCGAAGACCCTTCAGTGGATTGTCCCTCCCCCTCGACTCATCTTATTACCCCATGACTTGCCTGAGAAGGCTTGTGTTGCTTTTACACCATTCTCCCTGTGTTGTTGGTCTTCCCACAGCACTGTGCCTTCTGTCTAAGTGAGAATACAGATGTCAGTTCAGTCCTTTCCCAAACATCTCAGTCTTTCCATCTTATCGTTGACTTCGTGTGGATTTCCAGCAGCAGGTGGAAAATCTGTAGAAAATCTATCCCTCCATCATTGCCTCAGGTCCACTTTGACGGCTGGACTGACGAGTATGACTGCTGGGTGGATGCAGACAGTCCAGATATCCACCCCGCCGGGTGGTGTGCCAAGACAGGGCACCCCCTCCAGCCCCCCATTTGTGAGTAGGCCTCGTTTTCATAAATGGTGGATACGCTGTGATTTTTCTCTTCACTCTAACTGTGAATAGAGCCGTGAGTCTCTCGGACTGAGGCCCGTGCACCTGCATCGATCTGGCGAGGTCTTCCTGTAGTGGAAGTCGATGAAGGCTGCAATGAACGGACAAATTCCTGGAAGTTTTGTTTATTCTGATGGGTCACGGCCCTCCCCTTTATTTAAATCAATACCGCCTTTTCAGCAAGAGGCTCTAGCGAAGCCAGTAATGTTTTTTGCCCCGACCACCTTTCCTGCTAATTTTTCCACTCTGGTGGTGTCCATGGTAACAGAAAGCAGGGCCGGCAACCGTACAGGAGCCATTGCCAGCCACCGAGCTCAGGATACGGGAACAAGTCTACTTGGAGACAAGGGCAGGCAGGACCTGGGGATGACCCACTTGTGATACACACGTATATGCGTTAGCGAGCTTAGCGGGCTCCAGATAAGCTCAGCCTCTTCCTCACAGGTCCACAGGAGGTGCAGAGTGTCTGTCCCACACCGGGCTGCAAGGGAGTGGGCCACATCAAAGGAGCCCGCTATGCCGGGCATCACAGGTAATGCTGTTTTTCGGTACCATGTCACGCTCACAGCCCAGAGAGGCGTGTGCTGGGGGCGTCATCCCGTGGGACCACCCACACAGAAGCCAGACATGCACGAATTTCTGTACATAACTAGCGGGGGATGGCACCCCTCTCCCCATGAAGGTAGTTGTGTCACGACCAGACTCAGCTTCGCACATTAATGATCATCGTTCATAGTGCTGGAAAGTTTAAAAACGTCTCTGCTTTCGGAACTGAGCAGAACCAGGAAGTACGTACTTGATGCATATTATTCTTTGTTACATTCATTCTCGCCCATGTGTGGTATACTGTGAGATAATAATAAAGTATTTCACAACACAGTGGAATGAAATATTATGTAAAAAACTGATTTCGACCTGGATGAGCTAATCCAGCTAGCTTCCTGTACCTACTTGGCCCCTGACTGGGCACAGGGTAAGCCTATGGCGATTCTGATTGGCTGGCATAGATCAGCAGGTCTGAGTGAGTTTATCCAATAAGACTATTTATGGCCTTTCTTCGTTGTCTGCATGGGACGCTGTGTGTAGGAGACACGGGTGTCACCACTAGGGGGCACTCTTCTCAGGAGCATCCACAAGGATGTGGCGCCTAGGCTGGACTGTGCGTAAAGGCCGATTGCCGCCCTCACGTTCGGGGATGCTGAGACCTTACCACCATCAGCCATCATACAAAAGAAACTGCTTTACTTTTTGAAATATTCACAAAATTCCGTCTGTGTGGTGGGGGTGGGGGGTACATACATTTACACACTCGTGTGTTGAGAATCAGGGGCAGGGCCTACGATCTGGCAGCACACCCAGACAACACGTCAGGCCGACGTGCGCAGGTATATGGGCGGCATGGCAGGACCAGCTGTATAGCTTCAGCTGTCGTCACGTGGTCATGATGTTTACCCTCGTTCACATGCAAATGTATGTTTGTTTGCACAGACGCTCCATTATTTATGCTTGTTTTACAGTGCATTTCCGCTCGCGAGGAATGCAGGCCGATAAGAGAACCCAATATAAATCAGGCATATGCACACCAAAACAGTCCCCCGAGAATGACTGTTTTATCATTTACTGAATTGCTTGTTTATGCTGGTTATGTCCCTGCTTTCCTATGCCTGTGTGAAACCAAAATCTTTTTTGAGTGGGTGGATTTATTTCCCATGATGATAGCCCAGCACAACCAGGGTTGGCGTGGGCGCGGGGTGGGGGTTTCTCCCTTATAATGCTAAGCGTCTGTGCCACTCTGCTTTCAGCGCTGTGGGATGCCCGTACTCTGACATCAACATCAACAAGGACTCGGTCCTACCTGACCGGCTCAGCGGGGAGATGCCCCCCTCGGGTCCAGCGGTGGTCCGTACCAGGAGAGCAGACGTCACGCCGGACGCAGGCACCTGCACAACTGAGTGAGACCTACGGGGGTTTATAAAAACACACCGAGAGGATTGCAGGCTGTATACAGTGCATCACTGAGGGGAATAAAGCCCTTTACTAATAAAGGACAGCTAGAACATGGCGTGATGCGAGTACCACTGTAGCCTCACCATCCGGAGTTGGGGGTTTAATTCCCTGCTCCAGATCTCTACATGTGTGGAGTTTGCATGTTCTGCCCATGTTTACATGGGATCACTCTGGATGTTCCCATTTCCAAAGACGTGCAGTTACCTAAATCGAGGTCTGAAAATTGTGTGTGTGCCTTTTTGAGATAGACTTCAGGCTCCCTGGAGCCGTGTACTGAATAAGCAGGTAGGGGAGATGGATCACCGTTCACATTTTTTTTATTACCCTCAGCGTTTATCGTTTGCCACTCCGTCTTAACGCGTTGCCGGTTCGAAGTAGGGAATGCACTCTAGGGGCAGAGGTGACGTCCCTCTCCCTCTCCCCACTCAGCAAGCCCCCGGCCACCAGCTCACCTCACCCTGGTGAATCAGTGAAGGACATGGAGGTGGCCGTCAGCGAGCCCGCTCCCAAGAAGCCTGTCACCGGTGAGGTGAAGAGAAGGTCAGCCTGCCTCCATCCCAAAAGAGCATAACACCTTGCCAAAAGCTTCAGTCGCTGGGTGTGCCCGGTGCTAACATTGCTGGGTATTCGTTCCCAGCTCAGAAGAAGAGGAGTGCAGGGGTTTGAGAGTGCAGTGATGAAGTTGTTTGTTAGGCCGGGGTGACACCTCTGCTGTTTATATGGCTTTAATGGAAGAATCAGCCCTTACGTCATTTTCTCTCCGGATTCTTGACTATGCCCATCGCCGGCTTTGTGGCCGATGTTTGCTTTCCACACCACGGTGTTGTAATTTTACAGCAACTTCATGATGTAGTTTCAGTGCTACAGAAACATTTCCAGGACAGGGTGGACTTATGGTTACTTTTCCAATGCCATTCAGGGCCCAAGATAAGACAGGAAGTGTGTTAACGTGCTAAGGAACTTGAATTGAACACTGGAGTGATAACTGGTTTTGCTGCAAGCTGTTGAGATTGCTGGCCTCAGCGGTCAAGCTTGGCCAGAATCTCCTTGTGGTGTCCAGAAGGTCGACCTGGAGTTCGATCATTCTTTACGGTGTTAGAGATCTTTGCAGCATGTTGCTGTTTGCTGTCACCCACCTGGCTGTTATCTGACCTCTCCCAGTGATTGGCTCTCATATACTGTATCTTATCTTGTACCCATGACCTTGACTTAAGTGCCACCTGACACAGCTAAAACTCATCTGCAAAAAAGGAAGGTTTATGTGACCCAACCTGGTTCCTGCTCTTGTTTTCCTCGGCTAAAGGCGAGCTGGCACAGCTGCTGACATTCACAGTGCTTTTATTTAACAGGAAGAGCCTGTGGAATCCTAGGGAATGTCGTGCTGTCGCCGCGTTCACAGGCAGCAGCCGTAGTCAGACCGGGACAGAAAGTTCCGGCTGATGCATTGGGGTTCCGTCCACAGGGTGGGACGGCCTTGCAAGCAGAGGAAGGTGGAGGAGGAAGAGGAAGCTGAAAGTGAGGTGTCCTCCATAATGGAAACCAAAGGTACTCTCTCTCGCACACACACACACTTAAAGATAATACCAGGAAACAGCCAATCACAAATATACCGCGTGTGTCTAACATGTAAACCATGACGTTCGACTATGGAACTTAACTCTAGTAACAGGGCTTACAGGACAATATGATGTCTTGCTGTTTTGTCATTTTCTCTGTGTCCTAAATTGGCTGTGAAAGTAAACAAATGCAAATTAATTCAGCACATGTGCAACCAAGGAGCACCACAGGCCCGGTCCTAATTGGCTGAGAAATTCCTCTTTTCTGTTTGTTTTTTTTTTTTTTAATTCATCGCTTGAACTGCTTTGCAGAGGAAGAGCGCTCATCTTTGTGTGACCGGTCAACTCTAAATACGAGCTTTCACGCCCCAGCCTTTCATAGTTCAGATCCTGAGCCTCGACTAAAGACCCGAAGTTCCACAAATCACAGTAATCATTTAAACACGCTGATCTGATTGGTAGATCGGCACTCCCAGCAAAGCCATTTGATGGAATAAATACTTTCAAAGTGCTAAATATTAAGCTTCACTGCCGAAGTGTAATTTAAGTCTACCAGTTTCTACTCATTGAATTTATAACTGCATGGCTGAGGGAAACCAGAAAAAAGCAGCCTTGCTGAAATCTGTCTCCCTGTCCCTCTGTGGGCATTTGTACATTGAAATGTTCTCTACTGAAATGGCCCTCCTTTTTTTCTTTTAACCTGGATTATAGTCCTGCCATTTTTTCCTGTTGTATAGGCTTTTATTTACATCTCTCTCATACAGTATATATGTAAAGTTATTTAGTCATCATTACCAGCACTGAAGGTTATATGACCTAAACACCTTTCGTGTTAGGCTTTCTGATGTGGTTAAAGAGTATAGAATATCCCAGCACAGTTTTCTTGTCTTTACTTAATCATGGCTTCCACAGCAGTGCGAGGTTCTCCATCCACAGTACCTGCACTGTGTCACACTGCATCTGTTAATGTCACACTGACCTTCTATCAGAGGCAGTGCCAGGCAGTTGAAAGGTTGACTGTACTCCGTGTGTGTGTGCGTGTGTCCGTGCGCGCGTGTCGGTGAATGGCTCTTCCTGTGAAGGAGTAGCTCCTTAAAGGGATGTGTTTATTTAAAGGGAACAGTGAGGGATTGTAAATAATGATACTGATTACCTGGGATCGAGATGGTGTGAGGGGCCGCCTTGAATTGGCAGGAGCAGCAGGAAAGCGAAGGCTTCCCTGGAAAACACAGCCAGTGTGGTCCAATTCTGAGACGCTGTAATGATCGTGGAAGACCAGATGTGTCTCCATTCTGGGTGCTGGAAGGTAGAGGAGCTTTCCAAAGAAGGAGCTTTCCTAAGGAACCTTTTAGCATCAGCCACTCAAGTCAAGTGGCAGAAGGGTGGGATTCTCTGTCACCTTTGCTGGCTGCTTGAGAGCAAAATGCTGCTGATGATTATAGCCCCATGTGCATGTTTTCCCGAACTGTGTTAAACTTCTATGCTGAGGAGAAATGCTAGCACGCAGTTTAAGCCTGCAGGAAAAGGCTTAAGAGGGAGCTGGCATCTTGTCATCTGAAATGCACACGAAGCTTGGGGAAAATCACTAGGCACTAGATGAAGATTGGAGTTAATTATGGATGTCTGTGGATTGTGGGATTTTAATGCCGCATGCCATCAGAATTCAGAGAGCTCGGTTCATTTTGTCACGTCTGCATCATCGCTGGATATCTGTGTCCCTTGAAGGATGATGAAGTGGACCAGGGAATCCAGAAGTGCAGCATTCCTCTTGGTATGGAGTGCATTTGTTTCCTTGAGACTAGCCCCAAATATATTTTAGTAACTCGCCTACAGTCATGGAGCGTCTTCCCACAATTAGCAGAATTTAACAATGTACGGTGTAGATTTCTCTAATAGACTTCTGTGGCAGCCAGGCAACGATCACTGTGGCCAGGTATCCCTTAAACCAGATGGCCCAAGGAATCTGAGACACACAGACAGGAGTGTGGCGTTTTTTAAATCCAGGGCAGTCGGAGATGATGGAATGCGTTGAATTTCCATTATATGTGGCTGCTAGTTTTTTTATAGATTCAGGGAAAAAGAATACTCATTTGTGGAAAATTATGGAACTTTCTTTGTATAGGCCACATTTCCAGTTTTCATTATTTCCCCTGCTGAATTTCATCATGGACTTGCTTTGTTCAGTCTGCCTTACTTCTCATTGCTGACCTTGTGGGTTACTGTCACTCCGCTGCGCTCAGTGGCTTTGAAGGCCTCTTTCTTCCTGTCACTAGCTAATGCCCAAAAATCTCTCTTCACATTGTTCTCGCTGTCTCCAGTTATCACTCCTACTTCGAATTAACCTCACACTGAGCTGGGCTCTACACATCGTAGTTCTGCTTTAAATAAACGGTCATTCTCATAATGACAGATTACTGCAGAGCGATCAGAGGTTAAAACACTCGCTTGTCATGTTACTGGTCAAGTAATTTAAACACTTGTCTATGCTGTTTCTGTGTCTTTTTCGGCAAGACACCCCTGAAAAAACCCTAATCTCTCTCAGTCCCAAGGACTTCAAAAGCCTTTCATACAAAGAACAGACTCCACATGAGACAGCCTGTATGGTGGCCTCGCGCTGTGACTCACGCGTAATATAGTGGTCTAGTGCTCCGCCTCAACCCTAATACGATGGCCTCGCGCTGTGACTCACGCGTAATATAGTGGTCTAGTGCTCTGCCTCAACCCTAATACGATGGCCTCGCGCTGTGACTCACGCGTAATATAGTGGTCTAGTGCTCCGCCTCAACCCTAA
>JAACJT020001864.1:0-13653 GCA_009936485.2 Gymnarchus niloticus | reverse complement strand
GTGGTCATCTGAGTTAAATTCACCCATTCCTGTCCATTTTAATTCACTAACTCCTAAGATGTCAATGTTTAATCTTGGCATCTCATGTTCCCCATGACAATGGTGCAACATACAGACACAAAGACAGGCTCACAATCAAAGTTCAAAAATCACAGAGTAGTTGACGACAAAGGGGGACTGGGCTTTAGTTTGTATGTACATAGTGCATAAGTGTGAATGAATGATCAATAATTAAAACTTATGTAGTGATTGCAAACTTTTCAGGAGTGTAGAACTGCAGAACTTTCAGAGCAGCTTTGCGTTGAGCTGCCTTAGCAGACACGCTGTAATTCTCTTGGGGATCCCCTTTTGTTCCCTCACTCCTATGTTTACGCCTCTCTCCTGCATGCCCTCGTTTGCCAGGTTGTGAGGTTGCCACGGATACAGCCTTCAATTGTGTCACAGCCAAAAAAAAAAAGGGGACGCATTCCTCCTGGGAGGCGGACCTAACAGTGTCCTTTGACAACCCCCCCCACGCACAAAACAAAAAAACCAAAAATACAAAGAGATGAGGACTTCATCAGCGCTTGAGACAGTTTTCGACTATTGAATGGTGCACGTTCAGGACCAGTGAACTCTCGTTCATGGCTCGATGACTTGGGAGAAGGCAGGACTGCATTTTCTGAAGTCAGATTTCTTCATCTCCACGACTGAAAGCATAGTTGTAGACAAGTTCTCATGTTCAGCAGTCCAGACCTTGTTGAAATACACTGTCCACTGCCATTCATGGACAGGATACATGGTGAATTCTACTGAAGATCGGCTGGTTTTTGACTTCCATTGATGCACCCATCTTCCAACTGTTTGCAGTGCATAATGTGAAGAACCAAATGTTCAGAATATAATTTAATTTTTTTAATTTTAATTTTTTTAATTTTAGCCTAACTTAGCAGTTTTATGGGGGATATGGATTTCCTCTCTCTGTGACTGAATCACACATGCATTTGTGTCCAGAGCTGGTAGATACTTTCTGGTACATTAGATTTCTGCTGCTTGTGTATTTGTAATAAAATGATAAATTACAAATACTAGGAGATGCAGAGGTTTGTTATTATGGGGGTATGCTGAATCTCAAAGGGTTAACAGTACATTTAGAAGGTCACAAGGTATCACCACCTGTGCTGCTATGGGATGGCCAGTGTTACATCAATGTCAGGTGGAGCGTAAGCTCAAGTGTACTTGATTACTTAGTTAACAGCTTTGGGTTTTGAGGTAGGAATTTAGCCATTGTGTTGCTCATAAAGAGTACGCCAGTAAATCTGGACTCAAGCACATGAAAGCATTCATGTTGCCTAGTAGGGTGAAGGTGACTGATTCCAGTAGCTGAGGATTTTCCTTCAACTTTCCAGTCCTTAGAAGGGTGGGGGTGCCATGTGGTTGTGGTTACAGTGCCTTAAGTGCAGGGTGTCTGGTGAGTTCGCTAACCCCCTGTGATTTGTCTCCCTGTAACCTTGACACACCCATGTTAGGGGGAGTTGGTGTGGTGGAAGTGTGTAATCTGCACCTCTGAGTCCTTGCTGTGTTCTCTACAAGCAAAGACACCCCATCACCCTGCCTGGGGGTCTTTATCTGGAGATCTGTCCCAGGCTCATCCTTCATCACTCGCATGGCACACCTGAAACCCATCGAAGTAGGTGTCTGTCAACACCCCGGCTCTCTATGCTAGATGCTGACATGACCTGGGGGGGCGTGTGTGTGTGCATGCATGCATATTTTCCAGTGATTTTAGCAAAATGCCAAAGGATTGTTTTATAGCGGTTTCCTGTAAGCAGAAACAAGTGGTCAACTGGTAAGGGTTTGCATGCAAAAATGATTTTTTTTAAACCTGCAGGAAAGCCCACGTGAAATGTGAGGTAATTATGGGATTATTTGCTAAAGATATTTGCTTATTGTAACTTCTATTCACTGGTTTTTCTAAATAATGGAGTAGGGTAGATGGGGAGGAAATGCCTGAGATGGGAATCCTTTTGTCAGGGCAGCACTTCGAGGCAGGCTTGCTTTATTCACTCCTTGCCAAAAACCCAACCTGATGTTTCCTCATGGTCCTACCTGCTCTGGTTATCGTGGGTTTGGTGGCTCCTGCCTGACTCTGATATGTGGAGCAGCAAGTGAACCATTGGTCTTAGTGTGAGGCATTGCTTACTGCTTTCTGGTGATGTCATTCTGTGGACATTATAAGCAGTTTTTGCTGCTTGGGGTATAAGGGTATAGCTGTTATAGACAGGGGTGACATTTTCCCACTAGTAGTGGGAAGTTGGGGATGATTTTATAGATGACTTGCTCCTAAATGATCTACATATTAAAAGACACTGAATCTTAAAGGAGCTGTCTTTATTACATCAATATGTGATGTAAACCCTCGGACTCTGATGACCTTCACACCAGGCTCCAGGAAGGTTGGCCTGAAAGGTTTGACTTTTGGCTGAATTCTTTGTTTGGCCAATGGGGGGAGACAGAGCAAAGATCAGATAGAAAGGCAGTATCATGGCTCTATATATGAAAAACATTTGCACAAGTTATTTTCAATGATGACAGATGTTTGTGAGAAAATGGTTCTGTGTCTTAGAGGTTCTGAAATGTACCGAGCTGGAAAGAGCCTTGTAGCATCTATAGACTTTCCCGCATTATAATTGATTCATATTAAGGGTTCTAGTCCAGCTAGTTGTGTTTGACATCCTGAAAGTAGCCTATTCTTCACCATTCACAACCTCTTTTCCTTACGTTCTGTTGTAAATAAAATATGACATCTTATTATGGGAATGATAGCAGGCTCCCCTTCTGTGATTTTGGTTACAAGATCCTTTTCCTAACTTCCACACGGCCTGCAGCCCTAGTGTAAGGCCCCGCTTTGTGGCCGTATTAATCGCACGAAGACCTCAGGCGTGAAGCACTGTCAGCACTTAAAGGTGCTTGCGGAAGTTTGCCTAGGCAAGTATACACAACGAGAGTAGCTGATGGCTCTAACATTCAGATTATGATTAGATAATGACCTCCCATCTGTCATCAGTCGACTGGTGACTCTCCTGCCAAAAGAAGTATTTACTTTTCTTCTGAGGAGTATAATTCATCCATCCAGCTTCCAACCAGGAAGGGGGGCCCTGGAAGCTATCGTAGTGCACAAGGCTGGAGTACACCCTGCACGGGATGCCAGTCTATCACAGGCCACGTACACACAGTCACACACAATGAGCAGTCAAGAGACAGCATTTAAGTTAACTGCATGTCTGTAGACTGCAAAAGGAGTCCTACCAGACATGGGGAGAACATGTAATCGCCACACACAGAACAGGGGAGTAATTTGAACCCTGAACCCTGGAGGTATGGGGCAGCAGTGCGACCCTCTGAGTCACTATCACCCTTGTCTTACTAATCCTTTATATATACGATGAATCTTGGAAACTAGAGGATTACATTTTTTGACTTATAGTTGGAACAAAAGCCCCATGATTAACACCCGCTATAACCGATTTGAGATATTAATCAGCAAGGGTGCAGTGAGGTAGCAATCCAGCTGGAATGAATCCAGTCTCAGCACACTTCTCCTCCGGTGATTGTCCTCCTCCTCAGAGCAGCATCTCAGTGACGCTGAAGCAGTGTAGGCATATGGCCATCAATAATAAGTGAGGCTGCTTCCCTTGGGTCCTAGTCTCACTACACCTTAGTCTCCTCCCCCTCGTAAGATGAGCCCATCTGCGTGTAGCATGTAGATTAGGTCTGTGATGGGACAAATGAAGCTTGAAAACCCATGCTGGGTGGGAGTATCCTAAATGCTATCACCAACATTGATTGGTAGTTTGGTATTCCTATCCATCTCAGGGTTTGAAGCCTCATTCCTACCTTCACTTGAGTAGGCAGTGATGGAGTGCTCAGCCCAAAGACAAGTGCCGCGGTGTTGTTTGGAGATTGGACTCAAGAAATTAGTTTTAATGCAGTGTGTAGTTCAGTAAGTTAGGAACCAAAATCACAAGTCTAGAATGTTGTGGGTTTGAATCCTATGGCCAAATTGCTGAGCACCTCCCCCCACTTTTTTCCAATGCAGCCTTTCCACCCCATGGTGAACCTACAGTGCTCCCCAGATCTCCGGCCCTTCCTGTGTGCCCTCTATGCCCCCGTGTGCGCCGAATACGGCCGCGTGTCCCTGCCCTGCCGGAGCCTGTGTGTCCATGCCCAGCACGACTGCCAGAAGCTAATGGACATGTTTGGTGTGTCCTGGCCAGAGGAGATGGACTGCAGCAGGTAGGCTTGGGTCACCTGACCTCCTGCCTCTTTCCCAAACTTTGGCAGTAGTAGTTTTAATAATATGGTATGGCCAAAAATAATCTCATTGGAAAACCAAGGGTAATAAAAGGAAGCTGGCCCTGCCTTTGCTGCTGTAACAGCCTGTACTGGTCTGGGAAGGCGTTCTATTAGACACTGGGTCATTGTTGGTCCCTTTCTGTGGCCTACCACATCACAACTCAGCTCTTCTTGATTTTAGAGGTTTCCACATCACAATCACTTCACTTGCAGTTAACCAGGGTAGAAATTTGATACTGACACGTTCCAAAGGTGACATCCCATGATTGCATCACTTTAAAAGTCACCAAGCTTTTCAGTATGACATTCTACTGCCAATGTTGCTGGCGATGGCATGGCTGTGTGTTTAAATATACACCTGTGTGGATAATGAGTATGGCTTGCTTAGCCTATTGGCCTAATTAATAGGAGTACTTTTGGCCATAAGCACTGTGAATTGCCTCTGTGTATGAAATTCGCCATATAAATGAATTTGCCTTGGCTATAATTCTGCCCAGTTTCCATAAACACTTAAGCAGTTCAGTGGTGAGAAAAATAATCTGAAACCTCTATCCAACATAATTGTCTCTGAAACATCAAGGCATTGTGAATTATTTAGGTAAAACATGTACAAGTATTGAAAATATTTGCATAATTACTATTCCAATTACTTTGGCCACTGTGTGAAAAATCGTATGGAAACCCTAACCCTAGTGGCACGTTTCCACTGCATGGTACCGGCTCGACTCGACTCACATTTTTTGTGTTTCCATTTGGCAAAACTGAGGATAGTACCTGGTACTATTTTTTGGTCCCATGTCTGCCGTGGTTCTAACCAAGCCGAGTAGGTACTATGACAGTCACGTGAAAACGCTGCAGATTGGGCAGACAGAATCAACAGCACTGCATCATCAGCACACAACGGGGTATACTGAATGAAACATTTTAGCTAGCTATTTTGGATTCGACTGACCATCTATTGTTTTTAACTTTAACCGGTATGGATGCCTGCAAAACCACACTGTGGTCAGCTACCATTACATATTAAAATCAGTATGCTGTGTGTGTATTTTTCAGATCTTTGACTATTTGCAAAGTCACCACCGCACTCAGCCTCTTCTGAAATCAAAGTTTTCGCCTTGCTGTGACAAGTAGCCACATACCGAGAATCAAATACAGAACCCCTTCCATGTCATGCATTGTTCTTTCCTGTTTGTCGTGTTGAAGATGACGCGTTATGGGAATTGCGTGCAGCGTCATGACCATCAGCTTTCTGCAATGGGAACGGAACGCCAAGCGAGTAGAGTCGAGTCAAGCCCAGTCGAACCGGTACCATGCGATGAAAACACACCATATGTTACCCCAGTATGGCAGACACAGTATCAACTTGGCTCCACCTCCTTTTCCTTGACAGGTTCCCGGACTGTGATGAGTCATACCCACGCGCGGTTGACCTGATCGCTAGCGCCGAGCCCACAGACCGCTCAGCCATGTCCGTGCAACGTGATTATGGCTTCTGGTGCCCGCGGGAGCTCAAGATGGAACCCGAGCTGAGCTACTCCTTCCTGGGGGTACGTGACTGCTCCCCGCCCTGCCCCAACATGTACTTCCGTCGTGAGGAGCTCAGCTTTGCCCGCTACTTCATCGGCGTCGTCTCCATCGTCTGCCTGTCGGCCACCCTCTTCACCTTCCTCACCTTCCTCATCGACGTCACCCGCTTCCGTTACCCTGAACGGCCCATCATCTTCTACGCCGTCTGCTACATGATGGTCTCGCTGGTCTTCTTCCTGGGCTTCTTGCTGGAGGACCGTGTGGCCTGCAATGCCGCCAGTCCCGGGCGCTACCGGGCGTCTACTGTCACCCAGGGCTCCCACAACAAGGCCTGCACGCTGCTCTTCATGGTGCTCTACTTCTTCACCATGGCCGGCAGCGTCTGGTGGGTCATCCTCACCATCACCTGGTTCCTGGCGGCTGTGCCCAAGTGGGGGAGCGAGGCCATCGAGAAGAAGGCGCTCCTCTTCCATGGCTGCGCCTGGGGCATCCCGGGCACGCTGACCGTGGTCCTGATGGCCATGAACAAGATCGAGGGCGACAACGTGAGCGGCGTCTGCTTTGTGGGCCTCTACGACGTGGCGGCCTTGCGCTGGTTCATCCTGGCGCCACTCTGCGTGGACGTGCTGGTGGGTGTGGTGCTGCTGCTGGCAGGCATCGCGGCGCTCAACCGCGTGCGCATGGAGATCCCGCTGGAGAAGGAGAACCAGGACAAGCTGGTCAAGTTCATGATCCGCATTGGCATCTTCTCCGTACTCTACCTGGCGCCACTGCTGGTGGTCATCGGCTGCTACTTCTACGAGCAGAGCCACCGGGCTGTGTGGGAGACCACCTGGGTGATGGAGCGTTGCCGTGATTACCACATCCCCTGCCCTTACCAGGTAATGGCTGCCTCTCCTCCTGGTAACTCCGTCCTGTCCAACTTCACACCCGACTTGCATCGCTGGCCTGTGTTTTTCCCTGTCATCCGGTACTCTTAAAAACACGATAATCTGTCTGTCTGTCTTTTCTGGTTAGGATCGGGGGTAGAAGGAACGGCACCTGAGTATCATAGAGCATCATAAATAGAGGCTCGTCGCTGTTTGGACTGGTTCCCATCTGTGGAAACCAAGCCTGGTTGGACTGGGCTTTCCCGTTTCATATGTTGTTTTTTTTTCCCTATTCATTCATCCGTTTTCACTTTGTTACCCTGGAATGTCGGAATGTTTTCTTTTGTGCTTTTGAGGCCTTTGGTAACACTTGGGTGTTGCTGTGTTAAGTGGGCTTGCCAAGTGTTTCCACAGTGAATTAAATTTGAGGGACCTGACTGATAAGGTGGTTCGCTCCCAGGTGGGGTTTCAGCACAGCCGTAAGTATTCGAGGTACTCATTTAGCGTGCTCTGTAAAAGCAGGAAGACATCACGTTTTTTTTACTGGGGGGAGACTGGTTGAGTATACGTGCTAACCCTTTGGACATTGAATGGATAGCAATGGCCACAGGCAACTTTAAGGATTGCACCTCTGCAGGGTTCCGTCTCAGCTGTGATGTGCTTGTATGGAATTCGCCTGTCAGGACTGCAACTGCAGTAGAGGTTGGGGGAGTTGCAGCCTTCTTGTGTTGGGGTGGGGCAGAGGGAGATTGTCCCCAAGCTGTGGAGTCTGAACCCTTAAACTGACACACGCACACCAGAGTGAATCTGACCCAGTGGCAGAGCGTCGGGCAATTCCTGTCAGTTCAAAATGTCTGGAAAGGGGTATGTTGTCAAGCACACTGGATTAGGTACGTTTTCTCTGAGCAGTTAACCTATATGATTCCCCTCCCTTGAAAGTAAGAGTCTGTGTGTCTTGCTGTTCTAAAGTCTTCTGTAGACAGTCCAGTCACACAGCCATATCACGCTTCAAGGGGGAAAGCTAACATTATGTCATACCAGCTTCCAGAAACCTGCATGCTCAAAACAGGCCTGTCCAGACTTTGCATTGTAGGTGTCCTTCTGAAATATTGGGTTTATATTGACCTGTTATTCAGTAAAATATTTGCACATGCACCCAAACTGAGGGCCAGTAGTTTTAAATCAACCTTAACAAGCAGTTATTTTAATGCCTAATCTTGTGATAAAGAATGCCTTAGTCTTATAGGAGAATGCTTGTGTAGGACACTCAGTTTCAGAATGATCGCCGTTTGAAATAGTGATTTATAACTGAATGGACCTATGCATTTTTTAGCTTTGCATATGGAAGACATTAATGGAAATCAGTGGTTGGACAGACAGATATTTATAAATTTACCCTTGAACACAAGAACAGTCAGGTCTTTCGCAAGCGACGTTGCAGTAATCTTGCACTAATTTAACTCGTAAGCACTGGTGCCATACTAACCGAATTCTCACTCATTTTACTTACAATTAATGCCCTTTTCTTGTTACTAGGCAACGCAGCACAGTTACAGCCAGAGATTTTGTTTGGTCTGTATGGCAAAGCAACCTGGTTTTAATATTGGAGCTTTGAACTAAATGGCTAATCTGTCCTTCTATCAAATGCACAAAACACGATCAATTAAAGATAAGGCTGAGAACCAACAAACTCACACCATGAATCACTTTTTCAAATACTTCTGTCAAAAATGAAAATATCTGATCTGCGAATACACTCAATTATTCATTTCAGCGTGTAAATAATTGATTTGCGGTGCCCTATAGCAACATGCTACATTTTTGCACATTCAGGCATCTCCAGATCTCCTTGATGGAACATGTTGACAGACACTTCCCCAAACAGGTGGAGGAGACCAGCAGGCCGGACCTGGTTCTCTTCCTAATGAAGTACCTGGCAGTGCTGCTGGTGGGCATCCCCTCCGTCTTCTGGGTGGGCAGTAAGAAGACCTGCTTTGAGTGGGCCAGCTTCTTCCACGGGCGCCAGCGGCGCAAAGAGTGAGTCTGCGGAGGCGGATGTCTCTGCCCCTTCCTCCCATCACGTTGACATCATCTCAGCCTCTTGGGATTCCGGTCCAGGCCAATGCACAGCATCGCCGTTCTGCTGAGGTCATCGTCATTGACTGGGCCAATGTTTGCCATCATGTTTGTCTCTTCAGTGCATAACTTGTGCACTGACAACCACATCAGCATCATTCATCCATCCATCCATCTCTCTCCTAACCACTTATCCTGGGGGGTACTTGCAGCTCATCCAGGGCAGAATAGGGTGCAAAGCCAGGGTACACTTCAAACAGGACGCCAGCAGCATCTTATGGTATTGGTCATGTTCAATACCCTATCTGATATAAAGTGACTCATACAAATTTACTAGTTTATTTCGGTAAGTCTTTAACAAGGATTTCAGACCACACCCTTGTCTTAAAGCTACAGTAGCAGCCGTGGACCTCTTCAATGTGCATGTTTCAGCATCAGATCCAATTACTGATGTCACTCTCTGCCATCTAAAGTGAGAAGATCATTCCCACTACTTCTCTGATAACAGTTCATTAACCCCCCCCCCGCAGCAGTGGCGTCAACGAGAGCCGCCAGGTGCTGCAGGAGCCGGATTTCGCCCAGTCGCTGCTGCGTGATGTCCATGCACCCATTGTGCGCAAATCCCGCGGGACATCCACGCAGGGCACCTCCACGCATGCCTCTTCAACGCACCTGGCCGTGCTAGATGACCAACGCAGCCGAGCCGGCAGCGTCCACAGCAAGATGAGCAGCTACCACGGCAGCCTGCACCGCTCGCGGGACGGGAGGTGGGTGAGCGTTGCCTCACCTGTCCAGTCAGGAATATATGTAGTCTGGTTTTTAAATTGAAAAAATTTTTCCTCCTCCAGGTACACACCTTGTAGCTACCGTGGAGTGGAAGAGCACCCAGTCCATGTAGGGACGCCCTGCCTAAATGACCAATCGCACCACAGCAGCATGCAGCGGCTTGACAGCCAATCACATCACAGCAGCGTGCGGGACCTCAGCTGTGGCCCACCAGCTCCCGTCACCCACGGAAGCGGCATGAACAGAGTTGTTGAGGAGGACGGAACCAGTGCCTGAGCTCGATGGACCAAAGGGAAGTGCAACAGAGTAAGGGTGCTTGACTGACATGCCTCATTGGGGGTGCAGACATCATAGGACTCCACCCACTTCCTGACAATGAACAAACCCTGAAAGAAGGAAGGTGGCTTAAGTAGGTCTAGATAAATTTTCTTGAGATCTGGTGTGTGAAGGCTGTGACTGACAAGTTTTTTGTTTTTTTTTTTTTTTAAAAGTTTAGATTTGTTGCTACTGTGTTGTTGGTGTTGGAATGTGAAGAAGCTGCTTATAACCTGGGAGGCCTCCTCTGATCTTGCATCCAACACAAACGCATACGAATCCTGTCTGCCTTTTCTCTGACTGATTTCTGGCTTCCTAAAATCACTCTGGCCGTGCCATTGCAGCTCCTGGGACAGCCAGCCTTTCCTGAGGAATGAGGATAGGATAATTAAGTGTGTTTCACTGGGGGGGAAGAGGGGGCGGGCTTTGAAGTTGTGGTGGTGCACCGAAACACGGGAAACAAAAGCGGCATTCTACAGAGGGCCTACCCACCTTTCAGAGAACACCTGCAGCTGTGAGCCGCCTCTGTATGGCTTCCTTAACTCTGTGGTGAATGAGAAGGCTCTGGAAAATGACACCCCTAACATCACTGGCCCACAACAGGCATAGTACAATACAATGTTGGACAGTGATTGTTATGCTAAGGGTGGGGTTAAGAACTGCAACATAAAACCATGTGCTTTTCCTTGGGTTTATAGTTGAACACTCAAAGGTTGGGCTAAAATCCCACACTCATTAACAGGTCAAGAACACAATGTTTACGAGCCTCGAGTTCCACTATCTTCTGGACATGGTTACCTTGGTGACCGAGACCATTAAATTGGATGACATAGTTGGTTGACTGAAATTACACTAAATTGGCATCTGTAACCTGTTTACACACTTAAAGGTAAAATATCCAGTCACATAAGCAAAGCACAAAAATGTCATGTGCCTGTACTGTTTGAGTGGGGTGTTTTTTTTTATGTTATTACCCCAGCTACATGGAGTGCAGTATGCAAGACCAACCTGATTGCTGTACTATTGAGGAATCCCTTCCTGCCTTCATTTTAATCAAATCTGCCCGTTCAGCAACATCTGGTGTACAGACGTTTTTTAGCACTTTGACTCTAGCTGTGTTCAATCTGTATACGTAGGTGGTATGCAACTCTGAATTAAAGCCCTTTTGTAAAGAAAGCTGTCAGGCTGAGTACAACTTTTACTTGGGTCTGTTTTCTAATTCTTTGATCTAACTTGAGCTGTCTACCATCCAATTCTGGGCCATAGGGTGAGTGTGCATTTTAACAAAAAAAATCTTCACTATTACAGCAACTTCAATGCAGAATTGCCTAAAGATGCCTATAGGTGAAGCCAATTAGTGATGCTTAGAGCAGACAGTAACTGTAGAAGCACCTGAAGCACACCAGTGAGCTTTAGAGTTAAGTCCATCTGCCAACACTTGAACAGTTAGAAATGACTTTGTCAACACTCCTGCATTTATATTACAGGTGCTGGCAAAAATCGAGTTACTGCCAGATGTGATGGGTAGAATGCTAATAAGTTTAAATCCTCCTCAAAGTAAATAGATCAAACTGTAAACCTGGGGCATCCATGACTGACAGCTGGATCTAAGCCAGACAATGAAGGGCGATATGCTTTGAGCTGGGCTGGCAGAAAGGTGTGTTAAGAATATTGACCTACATGGCAGCTGGCCAAAGCACATTTTTCTGGGGGGGGGGGGGAAGAAACACGGCAAAAAATTGCTGTGATAAATGTGGAATATTTGAACCACACCAGATCCAAGATTGGTTAGTTGGCACAAGCACCCCAGTCAGGATACAGTAAAACAACTACCATAAGATAGCACAGAGGGACAGACTTAGAGATGTAACAGTGACCCCATTTATTGAAATTCATCAAAGTCAGGTTCATACAATAATGAATCTTCCCAATAAAGTGGCAGCCAATACCATACATTATTGTGTAGCTCCACCCTAGTCTTTTTTGAGTTTGAAAAGGTTGTAGTGGGGTTTCCTCAAACTCAAGTCAATGCAAATAAAAATATGAAAGGATTTCTATCAAATCAAAAAAAAAAAAGTGAAATGCCCACACATGCAAAACTGTACATATTCTTACAAAAATTGGCGAAAACAATGTGGGGGGCAAATGAAACCTCAGTGAAGTGAGAATGGATCAGACTTAACTCTCAGTGAAACTCTTACCAAAGTCACCTGACTAGTCCATGCCCCCCATTCCTATTAACACCGTCACCAAGAACTTAAATAAAGACAAACTATGCATTATAACCATTTTTTCCATCTATCCAACAATGTTAAGAACAAAGCTTACTCATCCCACTACACTTCAGTTCTGCTCCCGTGTAGTCATTGCATTAAATAATCATTGGTTCAGACATTCCTGAGTTCAACATAAGGATCTTCTGCTGCTAAAAAAAAACCAATTACACTAACAGAGGGAATATAATTTGTAACAAATGGGAAAAATATTTAGGTATTTGTGTGTAAACACACAACAAAGGACGGTAGAAATTAAACAGCAGAAAACGAAAATGTCTTGTGAACAACCGAGGACCTCCACCTCTGAAACAATAGATCGTTACCATCAAATACGTGGCTATTATGAATTTGGCAATAGTAATTTCAAACGCATTTTCATTCAGAGGAAAACGAGTATTAAAGTTCTCATTTCGAAGGTAAAGTTATCTACCCGAAACAAATGTGAACAAACATTTTCACAACTATCGTTCTCAAGTCTTTCTTAAACCTGACATTTGACAAAAACGCTCTGACAGAGACGTAGAATTGCCTTACCGCATTAGATGTTTTCATGACATATTTAAAAGAAAATAGACTTTTCTTGCTTTAATGTCCTTAACACAGTCTGTTCTCTTGAAAGCAGAAATTTTAAGATTAACTGGCGAAAGGAACAAAGCTGACGACGTAACGCTTCAATACTGCCTCTTTGCATTAAATTAAAATAAATTACTTCCATGTAATTACCACAAGTTTTTCTTTTTCAGTTAGCTAAAACTACAAAAAATGGGGGGGGGGGGGACTAACCCCACACACACACACACACACACACACACACACACACACACACACACACACACACACACACACACACACACACACGTCTTGGTCACAGTGACGTCTGGTACATCAGACACCGCATGTCTGACTGCCAACCAAATTAGGAGTGTGACCAGCACTGGCGCCCCCTAGTGGCATCGCTGGAAGGGAACATACACAAAGGAGCACCCACAGCGCTGCCTCATCCCAATCAGCCCACTCTAACGTCTCCCATCCTGAACTGGCCATCTGAACGCCACCAAGCAAGCTCCGATGCCGTACGCTGCCCCATAGAGTGAAGCTGTCCAAGATTTTACTTTTTACAAACAGAAAACAAAATGTAGTATTTACTGAAAAGATGACATAAGAAAACACGTAATGGGCCAAAACTGTGAAGAAAACAGAATCTTTGGAAACAACATTATTGCTTCGGTGACGAACACGAAGCACATAGGGGGCAGCAGAGAGCCAATCTCCCACACAAGGGCAACAGCATACACGCTTAGGGTTTGCCTGGCAGCAATTTTCCCACTTACAACTGAAACGAGGGGGACAAAAAAAAAAAAAAAAAAAAAAAAAAAACACCCAAAAGAAATTTTACCAGCTATTTTAAAAGCAAAAAAAATCAAATTAATTTGTTCCCCCAATGTACTTTTTTTTTTTTTTTAGAA
>JAACJT020001863.1:0-13655 GCA_009936485.2 Gymnarchus niloticus | reverse complement strand
AAAGAGGAGGTTTATGGATGTAGTGAGAGAGGACATGCGGTTGGTGGGTGTGACAGAGTGGGATGTGGAGGACAGGAGGAGATGGAGAAGGTTGATCCGCTGTGGCAGCTCCTGATTGGAGCAGCCGAAAGTGAATGATGATGATGTAGAAACTAAGAGTGACAGGTTTCTTGTGCTGTCAGCAAAGTAGAGGTCCGTTAGAGTGGACTGTAGGAAATCACAACCAAGATATCAATCGGGTACTTTTCTGATGGTGGTGACCCTGTGGCACGAATTTAGATATCCGCATGGTGGCTTGGGCGAGCAGTTTGGACTTGTAGGTTGGTACAAGGGCTGATTTTAAGAGAGGCTGACGCCGTGGTAGATGGCCAGGAAAACTTTATGGCAGAAGACTTCACAGGCCACAGCCGCTACTCTGAAGGGGGAAATGACTTGTGTGACCATACTTTAGTCTTATAATTGAGATTTTTTGCATTTCATTTTATGTCCTATTTAATGTTTTTCATGAACTGTATGACTTTGCAGCCATGGAGAAAAGTTAAGGCAAATGGAGTCCATTAGTGGATTATTGCTGTACAGTGACGGTTCCTTTACTAAACACTAGAGAAACATTGAATGGATAATGAATAAGAACTAATGTGTAGGCTATACTTTAGGTATTCATGTTTCTACAAGCAGGCAGGAACTCTGCACCATCCCAAGGACTGGTTGAACATTTGCTCTTTGGTTGGTGTAGTTATTCAGTGTTGCCAGGGCCACCAGCTTTCTAGCAGTTCTGGTTTCTGAACAGTCTGAAAACTCAGACTCACTTTGTGAAGAGAGGTGATGCGTGGCAAGTTCTTAGGTAGGGCGGAGAGTTGGGCTGGATGGCCGTAGGTGAAAAGCAGTCGCTCAGTGTTTAGCAGTGTGAACTGCGGTCACTCAAAGTCCTTTGTTCAAACCTGCAGTGACAGGTGTTCTTGAAGTGTCAATGTATTGATGCTTTGAGTTCACATTTTGCTTCCCTGTAGATCTCGCGGCCCCCCTCCTGTAGGCTGTCTCTTTCTTCTCCTCCTCGCTCAGACAGCTCATCTCTTACTGTTTCTCATTGTTATACTTGACATAGGCTTTGCTCGGGATACTACTCTCGTCAGATGCTTATGTAGGATGTCTTCACCGCATGCAACTTCAAAGATTTTGACAGTTTATTTCCTCAATGGGCATAGCACAGAGTTGAAATTCTAGTTGCCTTAACTGCTTTCAGTATCTGTCAGCTTGAAGTAGCTGAGCCATTGCAGGATTAGAGTTTCCCAGCACTACACAATGGGGGGCGTGCAGTGGGCATCCTTTGTGGTACTGTAACAGTGATCCATTGTTCTACCCTCTCTAGTTGGCTCATTTTTCAGGTTTGCATGTTTAAAATCCTCATAATGATAACCCAAGGTGAATTCTGGATGTTTGTTCTCCAGTATTGTGATCTGGTCAGACAACAGCTTTTAGCAGTAGCACTGGGACAATTGAGGTCTGGTGGGAGTATCCCAAGCTGCCAAGGTATTCCTACCCATCATGTGTTTTCTAGCCTCATTTAGTGGCAGCATTGATGGATGGGAGAATCCTGAACCAGCCTACTACAGGTTTCAAAGCTGCATTTAACACCAATATTGATTGGTTATTTCAGAATACGCTGCCCACAATGGGGTTTTGAAGCCTCATTTAATTCCAGCATTGATTGATTAGTTCAGGATACTCCAGCCACCATAGATTTTGAAGCCTCATTTGTACTATCCCTATTCAGTACTCTACATTTGATTGAGTAGGAATATACTCTATTAAATAAAGCTGCACTTAGAATGCTGTATGAAATACAGTATAGTTTATTTAAACATCTCCTGAAGTGTTCAAGGTAGTGGGCTTATTTTGGCTGTGGGCTATTGTTCCTCAAATTCTTTAGTTTGTCAGGTCAATTATGTAATTCCAAATTGAAATTTTATAAAGTCATGATGTTCCTCTTTGGAAAAGTCGTGCATTTATTTGTTTTGGACTGACACTGGCACAAAATCTTTAATACAATAAGAGAAATATAGGCTGATCAGCACGCTGTGGTGGCCTCACTTGGTGCCGTCTTTGAATAGCCTTGTTCACTTGTGTGAAGATTTGAAATGGTTTTCTGAAATCTAGAGCTGATACAAATTTGATTTTGGAGACCTATCCTCTGGAGTAGGGTTGCAAAGGGGTGGAAAATTTCATGGAAAGTTAAGCTGGGGGAATATATGAATATTCTTGTTTTAAAACAAGATTATGCTGCAAGATTTTTTTTTTTTTTAAACTGCATTTAAGTTCCCTGTTATAGGCTAGCCTGCAGTTTTGCAAAGTTCCAGTTTATTCCCCTTACTCGTAATTCCTATATATTCCCATTAATTCCCTTGGAAACTTTGCAACTTCGAAAATTCCCAGAATTTTGCAACCCTGCTCTGGAGTAATTGAATGACAAATCGTCATACCAGCCTATGTTTTCAAGTTTGCCACAAAGTACTCAAAATAGGGATTTAGTGTTTTTCTTCCCAACATTAAAATATTAAATGTACATTAAAACCTGCATACTTGAATGCACCCAGGGTGATTCCTCACTATTCTAGACGACAAGATTGTAATGAGTCAGACTGACCCGGCTTAACTGGAACTCAGAAACATGGTTTGCTCTTTGTAAAGGCAGCAAGTCAAGCAGTTTGTACCAAAGCAGAAGTGTCAGATTTTGGGTGAGGTGCAGACCCTGAGCCCATCTTCTCTTCGGGAGAGTGGTTCTAACTTGGACCTCGCTAATGCTGCCTTTTACATTTATTTAACAAACGCATTTCTCCAACTCAACACATGCAGGCAATAAATATATGACAAGCATATAGCTGTTATGCGACCAGCCTGGGTACAAGTGTGGATAGTTTGAGGGTCTGGGGCGGGGAGTGTGAGGTTTATTTTTGGTCCAAATTTCCTAATTATTGATGGTGAATGTAACTGCTGTAGTAATATTTGGAGTATGGTGTGGTATTGGAGGAGTCGCTAGTGACCTCAATTGTTAAATTCAACTTGTATTTGTCTGTGTAGATGCTAAAGTCAATTTCACCTGGACCGTAGATATGTAGTACCATCAATTTGTTTTGTAGTCCAGCTGGCATTACACAAGTCTGTAAATCTGAGCTTGCATTGCATTATAAATATGGAGGTGGCCTCATGTAACATTAGTGGACTCTCCCTCCCAGACTGCCAGCCTGGAGTACCATGCTGGGTACAGCACCTCAGACCTCTCTCCCCTGGTGCGCAGGCTTCATGCAATGCTGGCTTGCCCCACCAATGACAGACTGAAAGCCGTGAAGACCAAGTACTCTCACAAGTAAGGCGGGAGCAGAGTTTTTTTTTTGTTTCCCTTTCAAGGGGCTGATGGGAATTGGAGTTCTGTTCATCGATCAGTGTGGGGACTTGCTTTTCTGAGTGCGCTTGACTCCATTCAACTCTCTCTGCAGAGTGTTCTTTGAGGTGGCCAAGATTCCTCCGGTCGATCTGCAGAAGCTTGAGGCAGCCTTGAAGTGAAACCCACCTGGCATTGCATGTAAGGATTATGCAAAAACTGTAAATATTTATGTGTATTGTATTACAACCTTTGTATTCTTTGTAGTAAAGTTCTCTAATTGATTTAGGATCATGTTCTTGTATTTAGCGTGTTAATATATTAACACAAAATTAAGAATTTTACAAAAAAACATGCATGGTAAAGAATTTTTTATATTCTAACAATTCTAAAAGAATTTTACTTTTAAAGTGTTCCTTAGTTGATATTGTACCAGACAATTAATATTTCTGTAATGTTCATAATTATGCAGGTTGCTGTCTTTTTCCATGTTATACTGCACTTGCTATTTATAATTTATACATCTTTGTAAATAAAGCCCGGAGTTTGTTTTTGTTTCCTTCTCCTTTGTATTTGCGTCCTGTTTGTTGCAATCCTCTGTTTTGCCAGGAGAGGGCAGTTTTGACGTTTTGTGGATTTTCATTGCTGGTGATGTGATTTGAGTTATTTCAGCGGGTAGGAACTACTAACAAGCTTTTTTTTTTTTTTTGTTTGAAAACTTGTATTGATGTAGTAATTATGTAACGGTTAAATGCCTAAGGAAAATGATGCTGTATGGTGTCCTGTTTAATTTCAGCTACAGGGCAAACTGCTGTCTGTCACGTGTTTCCTATTTAGCGTTTAATTACAATCTTCTAAGATCCATTGACTGCCCAATTAAGCTGTTTTTACAAACTATACATCACTCACCTAAGCATTTGAATGTTTACTTTCCCTGAACTTGTGCTTTAAAATTTAAATTCTCTGATTTCAGCTAAAGATTAATTCTTGGTATGTGATTAAGTTAGATTTGAACAGGGTTGAATATGGGAAAACAAAACTAATCTACCTACCAATTTATTCATCTATATCTTTACTAATAGTTTGCTAATTATTGCTGAGGAACTTTGTACTTTATAGAAAAACAAGGGGCAAAGAATTATCCATCTGAGCTTAACTCCTTAAGGGCTGTTCACAGTGGGTTAAGATGTTTAACTCAAAGATCTGTACCTATTTTTTTTTAGGAAACAAAGTTATAGCATATATTTTCTGAAAATGGACAACTAGACTCACTTTAAGCCATGAATGTATATTCCACTCTCAAAATCAAATCTCCATTGATTGTGACGATCATTACCTTAGGCTGCCGTTATGAGGACATTTCAACATGTGAAGAAGTGGATGCTAATGTTCATTTGTCATGTTAAGTATATGTCTTTTCAAGATGCATTTGTGTGTCTGGATGTACGCAAAGTTGCAGTTAAGGAAGATGAGCCCTGTTAACTTCATTACAAAATTAGATTAGAAGTGTAGTGCCTTTCCTGGAAGAAGATCATCATGTTATATCTCTAAGGCTATGGGATCCAGTCCAACATTAGATCTATGTGGTAGGATTTTGCATGGTGTCCCTGTTGTCTTACTCAGAAGTCGACAAGGAACCCACCAAAATAAAGGAATCTGTGTCAAGAGGGATTAAAAAGCTACTTATACCTGATGCTTGCACATAAGCATGGGTTCTGAGTTACTTCAGCAATTAACATCCCAACGGTCTTTGGGTTTGGGTTGTGTATAAAGATGCTAGGCAGAATTTGGTTGTTATTCTGCCTTCCTTGACATGAAAAGATTAATAGAATGATTTATGGAGCATACAGCCTTGATGGACGGTCTTGACTTTTTTTTTTTAGTGATCGTGGCCACTCAACTTACTGAGGTGCGGTAAGGTGTGACTGGAAGTCTGATGAAGAGGAAAGATACAACCTATACTCTTTGTGATGTCCATAGATTGATCCAAGGCAAAACAAACGGTGCACTGCAAACAAAAATCTAAGGCAGTTTCACAAAATACCATCCATTTAAAGGGCAATTTAAATGTGCAGACCCCTTTACGATACGTTTGTGGTGGCTCAGTAAGTAGTGGGAAAAGTCATATTGTTGGGTGAGTCATTCTTCACATCCATCGCTCGAATGATAAAGTGTGTGTCCGGTGACAAATCTTCAATCTTGAGTGCCTTTTTTTTCTGGACACTTTCGTGGTGGGGAGTGTTTTACAGGCACACTTTAGGTCCACTCAGCTCTCTAGGACCCAAGGTAAATGCTAATAAAGGCCAAGCCGATTTTACTGCCCATGTTCGACCCATGGTGAAGCTTTTCTGTTATGATGGGAGGGGAATCTTGCTCCATGGTTGCCCAGGTCCCTAGGGGAACCTGAGGTCCACGATGGTCTTCCTGGCTTTCCTCAGACCTATCTACCTATCTCTTGATCAGAAGCCATTTACTGTAGATTTTGGAGTGACACCTAAATTTGCATTTTTCACACACAGGAATACTGTGGCTTCCCTCCAGTACCAGATACTTATGGCTTTTACAACAAAATGCCTTGAAGTTATTCTGGTGAAAATCCACCCCCTATAAGTACTGGGACAATGAAGAAGGATTTACGTTGGATTTTATCGCTTGCAGCTTGGATTTCTGATGAAAACAAATTGATCATCTGTGCAGAATACTCAGATGGTCCAGTGCATGCATGTTTTACTGTTTTGTTCAACTCATCGATTTGAGGTCCATTCAGGAAACCTATATGGTAAAACAATGCCTTTCCTTCACATTGATCTGTGTTTCTCCACTGGGCAGAGGCTCCCTCGTTTGCATCTCCTTTTGACTCTCAGGAGCAATTTGTTTCAGTGTTGATGTTTTAACCGTCGAATTTCAGACTGGTTGTTAAAACCCGGAAGTCTGACACTTAAGACAAAAGAACTGGCAGTAGATTTCAGGAACGTCAAAGGACACCACACACCAATTACCGTTGACGATATTACAACAGAATCTGTTAGCTGCTTCAGTTTCCTTGGGCTTCGGATCTCCTTAGATATGACTTGGTCTTACAACACAGACTTCATCATAAAAAGGGAACAGCGATGCCTGCATTTTGTATGACATCAGAAAGGGTGTGGTATGGGGAATCAGCTACTGATGACCATTTACCACAGAAAGCATATTAATATGTGGCATTACTGTTTGGTATGGCAACACCACCCAGCGTGGCAGGGAGCCTCTTCAAAGAGGAGATTTACACGCTCCGCTGTTTCGTCAAAGCAGTGTCCGTTACCCAGGATCCCAGTCATGCAGCCACGATCTGCTCTCCACACATCCCTGTAGAGCGAGATTCTATTCCATCAAGATGGGGACCTTAAGGTTTCACAATAGCTTTCATACCACAGCAGTTTGCACACCTAACATGTGACTTGCAGACTCAGTGACCTTCCTCTTTACATGTGGCAGGCACCTTACCTTACCAGGTTGTGGCATGACACACTATTCTGGCTGTGGTCTCCTCATTTCCTAAACATTTAGGGTGCCTGTAGCCTTCTGTGTTAATATATATATATATATGTTAATATATATATACATGTATTCAGTACGTATATGTTTACAGTACATATATCAAATATTTCATATGCATTGAACATTCTATATCTATTGATCAAACATTATATAGCAAGCCTTTCATATTCAAATAAAAAACTGATGATCCTTTATAACAACAAATGTGTGTAGTGCAACAATAAACTGATAAATGTTAATAAATTTGATTCAATTCTCCTTTTCACCTAAAAGGAAATGTCATTAAGTTAGTTAGTTATATGCTATCGGTTCGATTCCGAGCCATAGCGACTTGACGGATAAACAATCTGTAGGAAAAACGATCCTGTGCAAGTTGATTGAGCCCAGCCAGTGTCCTCGTCGTTGTTATTGTGATTGTATCGAGCCACCGCATTGCCGGCCTTTTTCGTCGCCTCATTCCCTCTGTTCTGCCAAACATGATGTCCTTTTCCAGTGATTGTTGTCTTCTGGTGATATGTCCAAAATAGGTGAGCCGTAATTTTGTGATCCGTGCTTCGAGTGACATTGCCGCTTTAATGTGTTCCAAGACTGATTTGTTTGTCCGTCTGGCTGTCCATGGTATCGATAAAATCCGTCTCCAGCACCACATTTCAAATGCATCAATCCGTCGGCTATCCTATTTCCTTAACGTCCAACTCTCGCAACCGTAGGTGACCACAGAGAAGATCAAACTGTGTGTGAGCCGTATTTTCGTTGGAACGGAAATGTCCTTAGATTTGAAAACCTTGTCCAATGAATTCATTGTCGACTTCCCCGTTGCAATCCTCCGTTTGATCTCCAACGTATATGTAGCCTCAGTGTTCACCATCGATCCAAGTAGATTAAAGTCCTTGACCACTTCTATTTCATCACGGTCTAGTTCAAAAGTGTCCTCGTCATAGTTGTCAGGATCTTAGTTTTGGTCATATTGAGTAAGAATCCCATATTGTGGCTTTCACGTTTGACTGTCCGTAGTAGGTTCTTCATGCCTTCCAAGCTGCTCGCTATCAAGGTGGTATCATCCGCATATCTAAGATTGTTTACATTTCGCCCTCCAATCTGGATTCCTTCTTCACTTTCGGCAAGCCCAGCATATGAAGATCACTTCGGCATATAGGTTGAACAAGAAGGGCGATAGAATGCATCCTTGTCTGACTCCTTGTTCTACTCTAAACCACTGGGTATCTCCATACTCCGTTCTAACTGTGGCTTCTTGGTCTTCATAAAGACTTCTTATGAGAGTGATCAGATGAGTTGTCACACCCATGTCCTTTAGTGTCTTCCAAAGCTTTTAGTGATCCATGCAGTCAAAAGCTTTGCTGTAGTCTATAAAACATAGGTAGAGACTTTTCTGATACTCTTTAGCCTTTTCCATGATCCATCTGATGTCAGCTATAATATCTCTAGCTCCTCGTCCTTTCCTGAACCCAGCTTGTTCTTCAGGTAGTTCCCTTTCCATGTATGCCAGGAGTCGTGTTTGTATGATCTTCAGTAGAATCTTGCTGGCATGGGGTACAAGTGCAATAACTCGATAGCTGCCGCAGTCGGTAACATCACCTTTCTTAGGAATAGGAATAAAAACTGATCTTGTCCAGTCTTTCGGCCACTTTCCCGTTTTCCATATTTGTTGACACAACTTTGTGATAGCTTCCACTGTACAATGGTTCTGAAGACTTAAAGAGTTCAATAGGGATGTTGTCGCATCCAGGAGCTTTGTTGTTGGGTAAAAGCTTAACAGCGGCAATGACTTCGTCTTTCAGAATGTTCGGTTCATGGCCAGAAACAAACATCATTTTGTCCGGTACTGCTACGTTGTTCCTGTAGAGCTGTCCTGTATACTCTTTCCACCTGCATGTGATTTGCTCCGGCTCAGTCAGCTTGTTCCCATTTTTGTCCCTCAGCAAGCCAGTCCTAGGTTGGAATTTTCTCTTGATTTCTTTTATCTTCATATAGGCTTCTCTGCAATTTCCTTTCTCGTGCCCTTTTTCTATTTCGGCGCATATTCCCTGGTAGTAAGCTTCTTTGTCTTTCCGAACGGCTCTCTTAAGTGCCTTGCCGATATCATTTGCAGTTTGTCTGTCGCCTCTGGCTTTGGCTGCTCGCCTGTCATCCACAATCTTCAATGTTCCAGCAGTTATCCATGGTTGTGAAGGCCTTTTCTGCTTCTTGTTCATTGTTTTCTCGGCTTCATCGTTGATTATACTCCTTATGTCCACCCATAGCTCTTTAGGTTCTTTTTGAGTCATGTCCAGCAGTGAAAAGTGATTATGCAGATTGTACCAGAAAGCCTGTGGGATGTTAGTTAGGTCATATTTCGGAATCCTGTGCTCTCTTTTCTTTTTCTGTAGTCTGATTCTGATCTTGCATGCCAACAGTTCGTGATCAGTTCCACAGTCGGCTCCAGGTTTTGTTTTCACCGCAACCACTGATGATTTCCATCTTTGACGGACACAGATGTAATCAATTTGGTTCCTATACACACCGTTTGGTGATGTCCATGTGTAAAGTCTCCTTTTGTGATTTTGAATGAAGGTGTTCACGATAGCCAGCTGGTTGGTTATGCAGAGATCTATAAGTGGTTTGCCAGCTTCATTTCGCTCTCCAAGGCCAAATTCTCCCACAGTGTTCCCCTGTTTTCCTTGGCCCACATTAGCATTTAGATCTCCCATGAGGATAAGCAGATCTTGTTGTGATGTTCGATTTATTTCTTCTTGCACCTGGTCGTAGAACAGATCAACGACTTCATCTTCAGCATCCGTTGTTGGAGCGTAGACTTGAATAATGGTAACATTGATTGGCGATCCTTGTAAGTGTATTGAGATCACTCGGTCGCTAGCTGAGTTGTACTTC
Organism: Gymnarchus niloticus; assembly: GCA_009936485.2. Lineage (NCBI taxonomy): Eukaryota > Metazoa > Chordata > Actinopteri > Osteoglossiformes > Gymnarchidae > Gymnarchus > Gymnarchus niloticus. The sequence continues at coordinate 3,847 of JAACJT020001863.1, read as the reverse complement.
AGAACAGTGTTGGATAGTCGTCTGCTGAGAATAAATGCCACACCGTTTCGTCTTTGGGTAACATTGCCAGAGAAGTAAACCCAGTGATTGCCTGACTGAAAGTGTCCTGACTGTGTCCATTTAAGTTCGCTGATTCCGATTAAGTGAAGTCCAGTTCTGTCCATTTCGGCTTTGACAAAGTTGAGCTTACCTTGATTTATTGTTAGTAGATTGCCGGGCTTTTCTTCCGCACAGTGATGTAGCGCCCGAAAGAATGCCACACTGAATCGGCATTGCTGCCATTCTCAAACAACTTGATTGATCCTCCGCCTCCAATATTGCAACGTCCTGCCGCCGACGTTGTACTTTTAGTCCGGCACCTCAGTTGAAACCTGCCCGCCTTGGGTGGCCCTGCCGGCAGTATACACTGCCGACGGTATAGCTTTCAACTTCCTTGGTGCACGCAAGCCCCGCCGGCACGACAAGCCAGTAGAGCAAGAGCGAGGAATGACATTAAAACATTCACAAATGCCACAACAGGAATATACAGTGTAACAACCTACCAAAACAAGAAGCAGAAAGTTAACAGAAAATCTATGAACAGAATACGAGTGCATGTTTAAAAAGTTTGTTATACACATATATTTAAAGTTCAACACGTAATATACGATATGTATATAGTAGTGCTTGAAGAAGGTGGCAGGAGACGGGGAGTCCATTTTTACTGGAGTACAGGGGAAGCATCTTGATTCAAAAGAGACTTACAATGGTGTACATCAACTAAAAACTCAGTCTAAGATGTGGGTCACACCATAGGGGCACCATTTCTGCCAGTGGTGCCCAAAATGCTAATACTCCAGGACCAGTATCACAAGGAGAAAATCATGCGGGGTCATGGTAATGAGAAAATTCTGTGAGCATGGAGGGGGGTCGTATTTATATGCATTTGTATATACATTTAACATTCGACATGTGGCAATGTGCTAAACTTAAACTCCGGGGAATTTCCTTTGGGACAGCGCGCTGTGGCTCAGCGCACTGTGTTACTGATATGGAAAGTACTGAAGCAGCAGATGAAGTTTGACAGCAGCCATGTTTTTCTTTTCATCTCTGGCCCTCAGCCAGTCATTAAAGGCTACAGTGGGGAGCCTCACTTCCACTCATTGAACAGTTTCCAGCCATCAGAGTCAGTGCAGGCCCCCACTGTGATGTCTTAGCACTTATCCATTTTACGACAGCAGGGCATTTAAATGCTGTTTGGGGTATGCTAGACCACAGAGAGGACCTTCAAGAAAACTTCATGCTGACTCATGAGATCGACTGATGAAGCGGTAATGGAATTGTTAGCTCAGTGGTACTGAATTCATCATCTGCTCAGGAAAATGTCATTGCATTTCTTTGTGACACAACCAATTGCCTGGATAGAATGGGGGAGGTGTCAAAAGGCACTTTATATTCTGCTCAGCAGTGACACTGACTGACCGCCATATAGTTATGCTGCCTGCTAAACTTTACTAATCAATACCAACACCGTTCCTTAATCTAATGTGATAGGCAATGAGCTTTTATGAAAATCTAGTAATAAAATATTTAGAATGAAAAGCTGTTCTCCAATTGGCTGTGTAAGCTGACCACATCTCCTCGGTTCCCTGAGAAACTATGGCAGGACATTTCAACTGACCTATTCACCTGGAAGAGTAATAGCCTTTGTACAAGCATGTAAGAGTCTTTGATGACCACTACAGGTTCCTAATAGAAACGCTGCCACATCAACACTAGTTACTCCTGAGCTCAATGCCATGTAGATGACTCAACGCCCACAGGATATCACAGGAATTCTAAAGATGTGTGGCTTCATGGGACGCATTAACAGTCCAGGTTACCAAGACAATGCAAGACAAGTGCCAGCAGATCGGGAAGATTCCTCCCGGAGTTTTCCAGAACCACACCACAACAACCTAGTCAACAGCAGAACTTTTAATGAGCTGAAGGGTGCATTCCATCCTTTCTGCTATGGCTAGACACTTGCAGCTGCAGGTTGTCTGTCAGAAATCTGTTTACGGCGAATGAGAACAAAGTTGAGGCACACAAAGTTAGTAGCACTACCTCAACGTAAGGCCACTACCACCAGCGACCACTGGGGGCACAGGTTTTCATATATACTAAATGTAAACGTAGGCATAGGTCACTGCCCTACCTTTTCAGAGATGTTCTGTAGACTTCAATCAGGTGTTATTTAGCATCCTTGCTAAATAATAATTGAGTGTTTAACAAATATTTAGCAATAGTAGCACATCATAAATAAACTTGCTTAATGATTCATTGCCTTCTTTTGAGTATGGTTTTCACTCATCCCAACTTACCCTAGGTGTATTAACAAGGCTGGGGTCAGAGCACATGGTCAGCCATTTATTCCTGGAGCACTTATGGAATTAAGGGTTCAAAGGTCACACGATCACATGATCATGTGGTCACATGATTTGAAGGAATGACCTACCAGACACAGGCACACAAACCACTCTTGGCTGAAGTTATACATTATTTAAAGGTAATGTGGGGAAGAAGCAGAAGACGATAGAGAAGTTTTAATGGTCGGCAGACTTCATCCAGCCATGCCTGTCTTATACAGTATGTCAATGATTAAATGGTTTTCTGAAAGAAGAGACTTTAAATTTGCTTAGAGAGATGAGAAATCGCTGTATGACTGAAAATATTGTGAGACACATCATCTTCCAGTAACTACAGATAGACTGCTGCTGTCAAGTGTTACTTAAGAAGTGTGATGTAATATTCATCCATGATTGGCTGACTGTACATATACATGTACATAGTCTATGGTGCATGTGAGTGTTGTATATGCAGGAGGTATAATATAAAGTAAACAAATGTTTAATTTAGGTATTTGACTATTCTTTAACAGACAGTGACAGAATAAGAAGAATACAACTCCTAATTGCTTGTACAATAAAAATTTTTTAAATATTAATAATTATACTGTTGTCAGTCCTGTTTATTAGCCTGATTATATCACATTATCCAGTCCTAATTAATGATATTTCTAAAAATAAAGGATAACAAGGCTTTGAATGGCAGCCACACAAACACAGAAGGAAAAGGCAATGCCATGTAAGCAGGTGGAGGTGTGCGAGTGTAACACAGTGCTGCAGGGTGGATGCCCAGGTTTTGGTTCCATCCTGTTCGTGGCTCTCCTGAGACCAGCCTGTAGCCCTATTGTCCTGAATATGTCACACCTGGTCATTCTTCACTGGTCTGAGACAAAGGTTGTGGAGCTAAGCAAAGGAATTATTTGCTGTAAAGGTTCAATTGTTCTGAATGATGGTTGTAAATCTGTTGGCAGCAGAAATCGCTCCAGTTCCACTTCTGAAAGGGCTTTTTGTTTTATGTTTTAAATGTTAACTTCTTTTTAGCGCTGGGGAAGAAACTACAAAATGAAAGAAATGCTGAATAAAGTAGGACTGAAAAACAAAACCAAAATTAAATGAACATTTTCTTCATCATTTGGAGGTGAAAGTGTACCCCATAGAAGTTATTTCTGTGCACCAAATCTAAAATTTAGGAAGTAATGGTGGGTAGGGTGGTGGCCTCATCCCTCCAGTGCTGGCAGTTTGAATCCCACCCCAACTTTATGTGTTTATGTCTGGAGTGTGAAGTCCTCCCTCTGTTATTTCAATTCAATTCAATTTTATTTATATAGCGCTTTTAACAAGAAGCACTGTCCCAAAGCGCTTTACATAGTCCCAGGCCCACAGTCCCCAGAGAGTAAGCCAAAGGCGACAGTGGGAAGGAAAAACTCCCTCAGGAGGAAGAAACCTTGGGAGGAACCAGACTCAAAGGGGAAGCCTGTCCT
>JAACJT020001860.1:0-13659 GCA_009936485.2 Gymnarchus niloticus | reverse complement strand
AGGACAGGGTGGCCTGGCGTGCTGTGGTCCATGGAGTCGCGAAGAGTCGGACACGACTGCATGACTAAACAACAACAGCAATTTTTACACAATAATAATCCAACAAATATCCCTTTAACATGTGTACCGTAAATATGCTGGTTTACGTTATTAAATATTTGAATTGTTTCAAAAGACTTGACTTTCTGAACCATATTCATTTTTATCCCCAATACGTATTTTGTTGACTAAAAATAATTTTGGAACAGATGTAATGCTAATTGTGCTTAAGGGAATTGGTCGACCAGCCTCACGCTTCAACATACAACCCTACTTCTGTTCTTCATTCAGCTGGTGGTTTGGGCAAGAATAAAAAAGAAACACAATTAGACCTACATCACCGAATTTCTTCTGTTGAGCTCTCCGTTTGTTGTATCTTATTTGATCATCTGAGAGGCAGCTTGTCTTGATGGAAAACTAAATCTATGCAGTTCTAAGAATTGGAAATGAAATAAAGAAAATGTAGGCCTACTGTATTAAGTGTCTGGCAGCTACAGTGATGCTCCGGACTACCTAACCAGATCTGGAAAGGTTGAAGTTGATGTCATGCCAACAAGATATGTCGCGCACTGGAAAATTGAGTTTGTTTTTGCTGTCGTGGGTTAGATTATTAATGTGTTGTCAAGCAATAATGACAATATATTTATTTAACTGCACATGCAAATAAGTGCATGATACATTTTCACAGATTCTGCTACCTATTTTCAATCTCCATTAGTCAGATGCTTCACATATTTTGGTGATTGGAATAATTCAGTCAATACTTTCACAATCGTGATTTCATGTTTTTTTTTTTTTTTTTCCCATTGTATATAATCTTGTGATCCAAGAAGCTAAGGAACAATAATAAAATTGCTAGTTAGATTTAGAATATGTCATCTTCAAGATAATTGGAAACGGATGAAATTTAGGCTACATATCGCTGAACTAGAACACAACATCGAAAGAGCACGGTTTGGGTCAATTATAGTGCTGGCATTTAGATAATGCGGGCAGTGAGGACATGTTTAGTACGGTGATGCTGATGTCCAGTTGCCTCTCGCTCTTCTCTTATGTAACCCAGATTAAATTTCAGTTGTGCTTGCACCTTTCAGTGCTGATGCCTTCCTATGTTCCAGTTCTGAAACACAGAAGTAATTAAGATTTCGGCTCTGTGACCTACTGACCCTGTCAGAACATTTCCCAGTGTTTGTAGTGCAATTCTGACATAAAAATGGCCTGCAAATGATAAGGAATTGTTAGGAAGCAAATCCCACTTTATAATTTCATTTAACTAGACTGTATGGCCTTTAGAATAGGCTGACAGCTAAATATAAAAGTTAAACCTTTAATGCATAGAGATATACTGCTCCTTCCTGCCACGTCTTCCTTGCAGAAAAGTATTCCTTTCCAGCTGAGAATACAACATTTATGCAATATTCTTATTTCATTTTTTTTTTTTTTTTCATTGTACGTGTCTGAAGTACTTAATTTGCTTTTTTGGACCCGGATTTTTACAGAAGGGTGGCATAATTACAAAGACAATTCAAGATCACCGTTTTTGTCTCACCTGCCGTAACTGCCTCCCACTTCCTGTCACGCACTTGCAGGTTGTGAGTTGTTAACATTGAGAGGTGTTGCTCCCGTGATCAGCGGTAGGTTTCCGGCACGCACTGCGTGACCTGCAGTTGTCTAATATGCTTTTCACTTTAATGTTGTGTGTGAAGAACTGTGTTAGCCCAGAAGAGATTTTCAGGGAAAGAGACACATAAATTGAAATTATTGGCAAGAATCGATTAAAATTACAAACTTTTTGTTATCTCGTTTTACTTTTGGATATTAATCATGCATTTTTTTGAAAACAGAGCACCTTAACTTGCTTTTACACATTGCTGTACTGCACTCATTTTAATACAGCTGCCTTATCCAGCAGCAAGACAAAACAAAATGCAGAAGATCTTCAGTTACAGTGGTTTAATTTTGAAGGGGAAATATAGAGTCCGGTGTTTCAATCAATGGAATGATAATCAGGGGTGATTGTGGTAAGCCCTGCCATATTTAAAGGACATAATCTGCGTCTTCACTAAAAAATGGAATTTTCACAACATAGGTTTGTGGAAGTTTGTCATGGCTCGATCAAAGGAGAGTCTGTGGACCTCAGCGAAAAAGTTTTTGATGCTCACTAGGCTGGAAAAGATTACAAAACCATTTCTAAAGAGTTTTGACTTCTCCAGTCCACTATCAGACAGATTCCGAACAAATGGAGAAAATTCAACACCATTGTTACCCTCACCGGGAGTGGTAGGCCAACCAAGATCACTCCAAGAGCACGGCATGTAATAGTCTGGGAGGTCACAGTAAACCCCAGGGTAATGTTTAAAGGCCTCTCTTGCATTGGCTAATATCAGGATTCTTAAGTCAACCATGAGGAAAACACGGAATAGCAATGACACACATGTACAGGGTTTCAAGGAAGGAGTTATTATTCACTAAGAAGAACGTTAGTGCCTGTATACAGTTTGCTAAAGACTACGTGTAAAAGTCAGAAACCTACTGGAAGAATGTTCTGTGGATAAATGAGTCCAAAATGGTATTTTTGGCTTGACCAAGATGTGTTAATTTAGGTGAAAAGCAAGCACTGCATTCCAGCCTCAGAGCTTTATCTCGTCTGTGAAACATGATGCGGCAGTACTGTGGTTTGAGCATGATTTTCTGCCTCTGGATCAAGATGACTTGCTGTCATTGATGGAACTTTGAATTCTGAAGTGTACCAGCAGATCCTACAGAAAAATATCAGGGTATCCGTCTCTGAGCTAAAGCTCAAGATAATATGGGTGATTTAGCAGGACAATGACCCTAAACACATGAGATGTTCTAGCAAAGAATGGTAAAAGCAGAGGAAAGCGAGCCAATGTTTTGGAATCACTGTGTCATTCTGTAAGGAGCTGTTCAGTAAGGAGGGATGGGCTAAAATGGCTCCTAGCTGATGTGGAGGACCGAACAGCATTTATAGGAAATGTTCAGTTCCTTTCTTGATAATGTTATTGTCATCATCACCATTTTTGTGAACTGCAGTTTCTAATATCACAAAGCCAACACCAAAATCCTGCATTTAATGAACATTAAAAAATAAACTATATTGGTAAGCAACCATAGCACGTTTTGCATTAAAAAATTCTTCAGGTTCAAAGTGCCTAGAAATGTCTATTTCATATACCATGCACCCAGTTATAAAATCTTAGTTTAAGTTAGAAAGATTGAAGATTCCTATTACTACAGTCACATGCAAGATGCGGGGTATATATTCTTTTTTAATAATGTTATATAATACTGAATCTGAATTTGGCAACATATAGCACCCACCCACTGGTAAGCCCTAAATGACATCCTTAAAAAAATCGCAGCTGTCAATTGACATTCTGGCTTCAATAACTCCTAAAACTGATGTTTTTGGCCTTTTCAAAAACTACTGTTTCTCAGACTGCTGCCTTCTTTGCTCTCTGCTGACCCTGTCCTACTCCTCAGATCTAGCTGAATAATTTCTAAAACGTGAATATTTGTACCCCAAATGCAAGGGTTCCCTTGTGATTCTGATGTAGCCAAACGGCATGAACGGGCCCTACGTCTTTCAGGTAACTTGAAATTGTGCCGCAGAACAGTCACCCTAAATTTTATTAAGAGAATGTAGCACCACATTTCTTAATCTCAATTAATATAGTGACCATAGGACTCTATGTTGGATTTCATTGGCCCTCACTATCATGTTTCCATCAAAACATGTTGTTTTCACTTTAATTGCCCTCACTTACCCGATTCCTGCTGCTTTACTATGGCATTCATTTCTTTTGCTTGTATTTTTTTTATTTTATGGAATCAGACCGAGAGAGAGGGTAACATATAATGTTTTTCAGCAAGATATTAAGGAACAATACAGCGCTCTAGAGCCTGCAGGTGGCTGTCAGTTTTCTAACCAGATTTATCATCTCTCATGTTCACATTAGCATTGGTCTCTTTTCCTGTAAACCCATTTCACATTACTATTTCTGCAATTACAGTTCCTGCAAAGCTCACACTTAATGTTTTACAGTCAAGTCATTGCTAATATATACAGCTGGGTGATTTTATCGGCTTTAGCTAGTGTGTTTTGCTCAAGGATACGGTACACTGGAAATTTCATGGTCATGTCTGTAACCACTGCTACGCTACCTGCTGTCTGTGCAAGCTGCACTGCTTTTCACACGAGTAATCTATTTCTTTATCTGTATAGAGCTGATTTTTAAAAACCCTTTTTAAAATTCGAAAATATCTCCTGGTACATGAAAATCGGGAATTGTGTGAGCTGCCCCCGGCACTCAGGACTTTAATATTAATTTTTCACTGAGCCGTACTGCCTAGTCCTCGGCTAATATCACAGATTGCTACTTGGGGTTAAGTAATAGTCTCAGCAAGAACATTCTAATGTCAGCCTTGGGTGGTGCAGTACCTTGAATCTCAGCAGCCTGGTCAGCAGGTTATTCAAAAAGATACAAAATTAATAGCTTTATTATTAGTTGTCCTTATTCATCGCAGTCTTCAATCCAGAGTGTAAAACAGTGAGAGAATTTGTGTATGTCGATAATTCAGCCGTTAGCATGTTTGCCTACACAATTTACTTTCCTACCAAATCACTGGGGAAATACTAATTAACTTAGCTGCTCTCCTGCAACACATTGACAAGGACTCGCATACTTTTTGCATCTCGTTCTTAAACAAATCCTTGAACACTACGGTCCAGCTTTCACTCTAGACCTTTTCTGATGATTTTTTCTTTGGAGAAAAATTCCAAGCGGCTTGTTGAAAATGAAAAAGGGAAGTTCATTTCCTCTCCTAGTTCACTGATTTTGAAAGCGAACGCTTTCCAAAGAGGGCATTCCCTCTCTAACTGGGGAATGTTACCACAGTTTAATGTTGTATTTAATGCAAATATCATTATGGTATTAAATTATGCAAATATGTATATGTTTGTAAATTTATACCATGCAAGCCATGTTCATTGATACTCCATGAAAATTTTTCTGATGGAGAAATAGGCCTACACATAAAACGTGCCTGTAATGTACAATACATATTTCCACACTAAATAACAAGAAAACAAATAAACAAAAATAAAAGCAGCATTGTGAACTGCATTATCCTTGGTTAGAAGATGGATGGATGGATGGATGGATGGATGGATGGACTGATTTCATGTGTTGTCAGTAATCCTAAGCAGAAACTCCACTTTCATCCATATAATTTATATAAATGCATGTTACATATCTCAGCATGTTCATGCACAAGTGATGGAGAAAATTATCCTTGGCACCCTATGCTTTCTTAACAAAAGAAAAGAATGGATGGGTCAGCGATATTTTTTGGCGCATTTCTTCCTGAATTACAGTCAAGTTGGTATAGTACAACTCATATAAATAAAAGTCTACGTCACTAAAGAGATTACCTTGCGGTGTCAGTGATGCGAGTAAGACTGACCAGAAGTTTCGGGCAAACTGTCCTGATAGTCATGCTGACAGTGCTTTTCGAACACTGTGTTGATTCTTTGTGACAGCAGATACCAGGAAGAAAGCATTTTTCTCTTTTCTTTCAGTAACTCAGTAAAAAATGCTGATTAGATATATTACAGATGGTTTGCTCCACAAATCAGATGGGTCCAAGATTATTTTCATTGTTTTATGTTTACGACTTGGTTAAAGCTTTGATAGTTTATATGTAATTGCCAATGTTAGTAAAATTTCGGTTTATTGAACATGAATTGTCAAGTTGAATTAATTGGAAGAAAAGAATGGAATTTCCTAGTTTAAGTAGTGTCACATTTTCTTTACATACATTGTTGTTGGGCCCACAACCAGCCTGGTCTTTCCGTAATCCTCCTTCCCTGAGTACTGACATCTGTCAGTGCTTATCGACAGCTCGTGTTAGCCTCGCAGCTCGACTGACTAGTTGCCAGGTATTGCATTTCCACATGCGTAACTGAGTGTTTTTTCCTAGTATATCCCTAACTGTGTCTGGTAATTGCTTGCTTTGATTATATGTTTTGCTGCTTTGTGTTTTGGATTTGGTTGCCTGGCCGGTTGCTTCGTTTGGATTCTGACCAGTGTGCTAGTGTCTTTGTTAATGATTTCTGGATCACCCACTGGACTTGGAAATTCTCTTTGCCTTCCTGGTCTGACGTAGTTTGCTCACGACTCACAATTAAACATTGGCTCTCTGCTATTGGATCCCACTGGTGTGTGCTCATTACACTTGCTAGCATTAATCTGACGACTTCCTTGCCGATTATGATCTTCAGACAAAAGTTATGATTAATGGGTCCAAGAAAGTCAATAAAAATGCTCTGTTTTCATCCATAATGCTGAGATTTTATAAGTAAGAAATCATGAAGGAAATTGGAGTAAAAGGTCTACACACTAGTATGGTAAATGGTTTTGAAATTACTGCAAATGACCATACATTAGGATTGAGCAAAAAAATGATGCAAGTGAAATGTGAAAGCCATTGCTAAGGTCCATAATTGCCGGAAACATTGGAAATTGAAAAACAAACAGAGAAACTCCTGACATATTTAGCAAAGGCTTTGGCCTGCAAGCTGTGGGGTCAGCAGTGAATGTTGTCCCCCCAACAAGCACCAGCTTGTTAAACATTATATATTAGACTAGAAGAGCTGTGCTGGTAGAGACAATCTCCCAAATTGTTGCGGTCTATGGCATGTGTTCTCCTGATAAGGCCTGATTCAGCTATTACATCATTACACCAGTGTACAGATGAACTTTCTGAAGAACGCTCACCTGTCCATGCCCAGGTGTCTTTGGAGGTGGCACTCACGGGGTTAAAACGAAGGACAATATGGACATTGTAAAAATGGACAGTGGCCGGCAAATGTGAAGATGTGACAATACCGGCCTCAGGGAAAAGTGTGTGTAATGAACTTGGGACTTTGAGTTCACTAGGAAAGTTTTTATACGTCTTTTTTTCATTGTTGACTTCATAACCAGTTGGGGTAATTGTTAGCGACATTCAAAGAAGAACAAAATGAGGAAACTTGGTGATAAAATAATAGAAAAGCATTTATGTAAGAAAGGCGGACAGGATTTTAAATTGCAGCAACATTTAACTGCTTCTGGTTTTCAACAAAATGTCTGTCTTTAAATGAGCTGAGCAGACAGCGTTTGTCATAATAGGCTATCCGGGATAGGAAGAGGTAGGCAAACTTAGGACGGAAATAACAGTGCCTCCTCAATTGAGTATTCATCTGTTATACTATTGGATGTAGATACTGTTTTGCTTTAGCTTAACTTTCTTCTTATTGGTCCTGATTTTTCATTTTTTGGTTGTAATTTTCAAAAGACCAGATGCCATGCATTATTTGTGATGACTGCATTCACAAGCATAATATTAACAAGTACTTTCAAAGTTATGAAATGAACAAGGATTCCAACTAAGCATCAAGATGAAGGTGGGCAACAAAGGTAATGAATAAACCAAAATGATAACATCCCTGGCCTGTGTGGGCAATATAGCATGAAAATTAGAGATACATTTAGAAAGTAAATTCACAGTGAGGTGTCAACAAGATTGGGGCCATGAAAAAGTCACAGAACATAACCATACATGCCTGATGAATACTTTTGATAACTGAGTAAAGGCATAGATGACATGGCATTCATGTGCAAGGAAGAATCCACAGAAAATCATTCAATAAATTAAACAGAACAAATTTCGATGCTTGCAAAAAACAGTACAATGAAATAACCTGAGGAAAATGAAATGATGGAATTTTGTAAATAAGTTTGCCAGTGCTGTTCTTTAATTCTGCCACTTGTAAACTATTTCACAGAGCACACGTTTAACCTCTTTCAGTATATTCTAGATAATGCCATTTCACCTTACAGTGGCATTAGATTCAAAATGGTCTCTTTAAAATTCACTGTGACATGTCTGCCACTTTGACAAATTGTCCTTTCTAAGACAGAGGTAGGTCTTGTCATAGCTGGGCCATTAGCCTTACTCCTTATAACTCAGGACTGTTGTGTCATTATTCTTTTTTATTGACTGACTTTTTTAAAACACATTTGATAGATTTGAACATTCTGTTGTGATTTCTATTCAAATATATGCTTTTTTGCACCCTTTTCCATGTTGACTGGAATTTTGTCATTTTGCAGGTTTTAAAAAGCAATTGAGGTTAAGCAGTTTGCTTTAAGGCACACCAGAAAAAATGTGAAACGCTGTGGATTTAAACTTATGGCCACCTTATCACAAAACCATTTAACAAATCCAGATTTAGTCAGGATGACCGAAGTGTGACCTGAAAATGGGTATCATATTAGTGAATTGGAAGAGATATGTGCAAATTTCTGGAGGCTGGAGTTTGCAATAAATGTTAATAGGATGGAAACTTAGCACTAAACACCTACAGCAGCATTTCAGTAATTAATTTTCTACAAAGAATACATTTCCTGCACAATTTTATTCTCCTGCATTTTATTCTTTTTATGAGCTGGGCATGTGAGCATGAGATTGATGGCTGATGTGTGAGTGTCATATTTGATGAGAGCTTTGACATCCCCGGATATCTGACAATGTGTATATTATTCACTTAGGTTATTCTAAAATAATTGAGTGTGATGCTTTCAGGTATGGTCGTAGCCTTACTTAGCTTAAGCTGACGTACATTTCTGTGTGAACTAGCGATGGCACTAATGAAGCGTCAAAACCTGTGGTAGGTGGGAGGATCCTGAAATACCAATCAATGCTGGCTATCTATCACTAGTATTGATTGGTAGTTTGGGTTACTCCCACCTACCATGAGTTTTGAAGCTTCATTTAGCGCCTGCATTGGCTAGCTCAGGATATTCCCACCCACCGTGGATTTTGAAGCCTCATTTAGTTCCAGCATTCATTGGTTAGTTCAGGATACTCCCACCCACCATGGCTTTGGAAGCCTCCTTTAGTGCCTGCATTGATTGGTTAGCTCAGGATATTCCCACCCACCGTGGATTTTGAAGCCTCATTTAGTTCCAGCATTGATTGGTTAGTTCAGGATACTCCCACCCACCATGGCTTTTGAAGCCTCATTTGTCTCTTCAGTAGTGTGAACAATTGCAGCTGCATTTCAGTTTATTCTTTTGACTTCCACACACACCCACATGACACAGATTGAAACTCACTACACTGCTATTTAGGTCTGCCACAGCATAGCATAGTAAGAAATATTTGATACTCCTGTCTCAGTTCCAAGCACTCCTCCTCTGTATTAAGGCCTCTGTGTCTTTTTCCCAGTGCAGGCCAATATACAATGTGTTTCTATAGTTACATATAAACCACAATGGCACCACCCTCCACAGTAAGATGCAAATCTTCGATCACACAAAAAATCATAAATATATTCATCCCTCTTGACTCTTCAGTCCCCATTGGAATGATTACATCTACCCTCGTTTTACTGCACTGAGGTGTTTTGTCTACCCATTCATTATTTGTAGCTTTTGCAGGTCTTAATGACCAAAGACGTCACTTCATATACAAATGCCTGCCTAATGAGTGAATTACATATGCTCTCTTCACCCGTATGGAAATGGGTTAAAGTTGTTTGTCGTGTTGCAGTGCAGTGCCAGTACACATTGAAACCAGATTGCCTGCTACTTGTGTTGGCTCTGATTCAGTCAGAGGGATTGAGATTTACTGTAGCAGCCTCTTTAGATTGATGCGGTGTTGCACATGTTTAATCACCCCTTTGTCCAGAGTCTCAGTGAAGCTACCTATGTGAAGGGGGTGCTACATTCAGCTGTCAAAGGCTGGTAATCATTTTAATTTGAATCCCTTACAACGGTTTCAGAATTCGCCTGCCAGATGATGGCACTAATAGATACATGGGCAATACTATTTTGGATTAATTTCACCCTTGTCCTAAAAAATGACATAATCCAAATTAAAATAAGAACAGTACAGTAGCAGAATGACAATGGACACATTCTCTGGAAACTGGGAGAGCCACAATATGGCACAAATATTGATTTGCAAAACATACATTTACTATTGTATTACTGATGTTATTTTAAAATAACTATTTAGAGCATGTTCCTGCTGTCCACCTCAAGATAAGTAGAACAATACCCATTCACAACATTCTGGCAACCTTCAAGTCGTTAGTATCAGTGATTAATATAAGCAGCATTTTTTTTTTTATTTAACTACTTCATGTAAAGTGTCAGATCTTTTTTCTTTTAAAGTTCTTTATTTGAATAACAAATGTAGCTAGGGCCTCAGTTATAAAATCTGTTATGAAATAGAGCTACCAAACTTATCTACACAACCTGCTAGGGAACATAATTTGTACCAATCATTTTAAGGGATGTTTATTCGGTTTTAAACTTGTGCTCAATAACTCCAGATTCCAGAACTGAGGAAAATATAAACTGAATCTGAAACTGATCACATGGCGGTAACCTGTTTTAGCTTTTTAGACTGTGAGTCCTCCTAGCCTTCCCTGATTGAGGCCTACCCCCACCATTACCCTCCACACCTTTTTTGTTTATGAAGAACGTTCATGAGGGTACCTTGTCACCCTGAGTGATAAGGAGTAGCTAATGGCTGTTTGACACAATCCATTTCCCATCATTTAGTAATTATGCTATTAATTTTTTTCTGTCCTAGTCTATATAATGACAAGTGGTAAATCCATAAAAGTTCTGTTGAATTCGAAAATGTCTTCATTTCCACGGTACAGGGCTACAGCAGGAGTTTCAAAAAATGACAGCCCTTCACTCTACTTATAACGCTCAAGTAAACAAGTTTCATTTGTGCAATGCCTTTAACTTTTTAATGGCCTTTTACAAATTAAAGCTATAAAAGGCTACCTTGTGTGGGAAGGTTCAGAAAACAGCAGCGATAATCCACACATCCACCAGTCTTCGGTAAAGGCTCGTCACAGAGAACGTGAGTCTATGGCACGGTACATTCATGAAAGTACTCTGTATACGAGGCAGTAGTACTCTATTCACGCGTACAGTAACCACCCAAAGCAAGTACTGGGTGACCAATGACCAGACATGATTCTTTTTCAGTGTGGAGAGGAGAAAGGCAATTGGTTAATGGTGCCTCAGTCCCTTGAAAAACAAGTTTTTAGTCACCCACTAATCGTTTTTGGTGTGCAAGCAAGATTAAGGCAAAATATAATCACCGGTTCCAGTGAAGAACTCAGGACCAAGAATTATGGAATTGTGAAGCAACAGTGAAATGCCACCCTAGAGGAAATATTCAAAAATTAGTATTCATGTTAGCCTCCCGAAAGGCTTAAAAGTGTCAAAACTAGCAGAAAGAAGAAATAAGAGCTATAAAGTTATAACTGGCTTAAGAGTTGAGTTTTGAATTGCAGTGGCACATTTGTTAGCATTGTAGCCTCATATTTTCAGGACAGGCAGATACAACCAAACGCCCCCCCATCCACCCGGGGTCAGTGTGTGATGCCCGGAGGCTCATATTATCCCTGTACTTGTGTGGAATTCCTCCCACAAGCACTGATTATCAGATGCAGTTAGATTAGCCAATGACACTAGATGATTCAAATCATTTTAGTTTGTTCCTAGATGGAGTAACGTTCCACCTAGCATTATCCCCTACCTTGTGCCCTCTGCTTCCTATGATAGGCCTCAGGCTCACAATAAGCCTGTAATGGATAAGCAGATGAATGAGTTTATGTTTTTAAGTTTAATTTTAAATATTCTTCATTGGCCCCTGTGATGGGTAGGCCCCCTATCCAGGTTGTCCCCTGCCTTGTGCCCTAAACTGCATGGGACAAGCTCCAGGCTCCCCTGCAACCCCGTGTAGGATAAGCATTTTGGAACATGGATGGATATTCCTCATTGTAGGTTTGGTTTAAATGGCTGATACAGAGGAATATATTTTAAGGGAACATTTGTAATTTCTAAGATCATTTAAAACTTAAATTGGTTTTATATGTTCAATGTTACGGCATGCAAGAAAATTGCTTATGTTATTTTCTTGGAGAGGACTTTGACTTTGATAGATTTGCCTGTTATTTATGATACTTAGCTGACTTTGTTATTACCAGATTCCACATAAAGATGATATACTGAATGTTAGCGCTTACATTCTGTCATCAAAGCGGATGTGTTTGAATCCAATCCATTATGTATTGAGTATCCAATTTAACACAAGTCTTTTCATGTAAAGAAAAGACAAGTAGAAGCCAATTTGTTGACAGGCTTGTTGAGCTAAATGAACGGATCGAAGTTTCCACTGAGATATGACACGAGAGACTCGCGCGACCTTAAGGACCTTAAGGAGGAGTGCCATTTATATGAATGCAAGAATTCAGCGTCACCTTGAAGATGCCTAATTATAACAAACCTCCTGCGAAATGACAGACTGTTTTTTTTTTTTTTTTCCATTTGTCCCTGATGCATTTCAAGATTTCATGCTGTGTACCACTCTGATTTACCTACAAAACTGATAATCACAAAATCGTCACTGTCGCTTAAGAATGTGCTTTAGAAGGTTAAATGAATACATTTGCATTCCCTTTTCAGGTCTTTTGCATTGATTCCTGATGAAAGGCTGGTTAGTAATACATTTCCAAGGAGCATACTGTACGTGTGGCTGTAAAGCAACATTAAATTATATGAGATAATTGATTAAAGGGACAACTCCTTTTAACACAGGGTGACTCAAATTTATTAGCAAGGTCCTTAAAGTTTAAATTAGCTTTTACTGCATATGATGGGCTTCTGGTCCACTTGACCTTAATGCAAGCCTGCCCCCACAGCGCTCACATTGTTGTCCAGGATTAATACCTACTGATCACCTGGGGGATTAGTTTTAGAAGAAGGGATTAGTGAATTGCTGGACATTACACTTCTACCAATGTGTAATAGAGCTTAATCGTTTAAAATTTTATTTCCACAGATAAAAAAGAAAATGTGTATTGCCATCATTATAAAGATACCTTCTAATAATATTTATCAAATCTTAAAAAAAGACAAATATGCTTATTTTTTGAACCCGTTTTTATCTAAACTGTGTTAGTGGTATATGTCGCTCTTTAATTTTAAAATAAGATCACAGGAGTTTTAATTTCCAAAAAAATAACAAAACACCCTGCAGAGTTATCACATTCTAAAATGGAACATTAGCTAGCAACGGTCCGAAAGCCATAATCTGCACTTTGACTTAATTATTGAACTTAATATCTGATATTACCTTTAAGACCGACAGTAACATTGTCTCTAGAAACAGCGTCAGTTTAGTTGCGCAGTCAAAGAGTATGAATGATGATCCGTTGTCCATTCAAACTACCGAGTCATATACCTCCCTCTAGTGGAAGATATGGGGAATACTGACTTCGTACAAGTGCGAGAATATTGGAATATCTACACCATTCTTTTCTTTTTATCTTTATTTCTTGCATGAGAAAAAAAAAATAAAAGAAAGCTGTAGAGCATTAACCATTTAATCCCTTTTATTCTCTATTCAATTACCACACTTGGTTATTAATTCACTACTTGCATGTTCTGCAATATTTGATGCCAGAAAAAAAAAAAAAAAAAAAAAATATATATATATATATATATAATTTTATAGGTTAGT